>JAYJLX010058735.1:0-30080 GCA_036873525.1 Chalinula nematifera | reverse complement strand
TGAAAATATCCTGAACCCCTTTTCAGTTCTTTATGATAGCAATGTTTGAATTTTTGAATTGTAGGTTTATGAAGGCCAGGAGCCACAAAGAAAGCTTTATCTGTTCCAGCATATAATACATTGTTTCCGACTCCATCCATCACTCGAAATGGATTGGTATAGAATGCGCCATCTTTAATGTCTTGAAAAACAATAGACTTTATTTCTGGATGGTTCAAAATGTACTCATAAAGGAAATAATATCGAGCATCATTTTCTCTTCTGCCATTATATTCGCGTTTTAGTTTGACAAGGAGAGTATTGCCGTGTTTTTGCAGTAACCTTTCTTTAAACTCATCGCTGTAAAAGTCATGAAAAATAAGTACGTTCAAATTCAGCTCAGCGCAAGACAAAAAAAATCCGTGAATATATAAAAATGAATCATTTTTATACTGATTGCTGTAGACATCCACCCCTGCAATGTATTCACGGTCCGCAACTGGTACTGCTGTTCTACTGATACTACTAGCCTGCCATAAATTACTAGCAGTGTTACAACTCAATACAGCAATCTCATTGCATTGTACAGGTTCAGTGTAAAGCATTGCTGACCGTATAGCTTCAATATTTTGAACACTATCACAACCCAGCATATTATGAGGTTTTGCTTGTTCATTTGTGGTGAAGGGTATAATGATAGCTTGAATATTTGGATTGCTACGGATGAATGATTTAAGGATATGTGAGACCAATCGAATAACTGTGGCATGTTGGCTAAAATGGATATTTTCACTTGATGGTGTAAAGTATACAATTCTCACTGTCTTATGATTTTGTATGCCTTCCAAAAGGTTACTGAAATTTTCCAGCATGGAGTTGATGTAAGTCACTTCAAAATGGCTGTCTTTATTAATTGCATTGAATAGTAATGAGGGAATGTATACCACGGTACCTCCATGAGCCCATTCCAAGTGCGACTCCAACACTTCTCGATCACTGTAATCAACAATAGATGGTGTTACATTCGCATCAATCCTGAGCCTGTCGTAGTTATTCCATGTTCCTAAATCAACTCCTAAACTGGATATATCTTCAGTTACCCTGATATTTATGCCATAATTTTTCTTTAAAATGCTTGTACTCAAGTAGCCTGGGTGACTTATTGCTCCTATTATTAGGTATCGCTGACTAAAGCTGCTTACAGAATAGAAAGCCTCTCTAAGTAAAATAAACTCATCCTGCATTTGGCCACATGCTATAATAATGAAAAATTTATATGATCCATCATTGCAAATATATCATCACTGCCGGCATGCACTGCGTAAAGCTGGATTCTCAATATCGAACACAATGGAAGTTTTGTAATATTTTCTATAATCCTGACGCTGCTTGACGCCTCATGAGATACCGGGAGAATAGAACAAATTTCTATTCCAGCATCTTGCGCAACTGAACATTCTATATAGCGTCATATTCATGAATCCAGCTTAAGAGGCATGCTGGCATGCACTTTACTTGATACTTGACTTGATTGATGTGTTTGTCTAACCGTATACGTATGTGCATTCCAAGTCCTCAGCTGACCAAATTCTGCAAATATAAAACAGTAACTTTGATAAAACTATAAACTATAATCCCATGGCATAGCGGATTATAAAATGACCCCGACTCATTAGTTCATGCAGCATGCATGCACTTATAGAGATATTCCAACACAGAAAATTCATTAAACCTGGGTCTAAATGCTGAACTGAAATTAACTAAACCGTCTCCAAAAAAATTCAACCCTCTGAAAGCATAGTTTCATTCAATGTACTCTTTGAACATATGCATTAGTGCATGCAGTTCAGGTATATACGAATTTTTAATGAAGTATGTGGTTAAACTATGATGGATTTAACCAAGCATGATGGTATTTTAACGAACCTATACTTATTCTACCCCTCAAGAATTCATTCAACAGCACTTAGAACACTTAAAAATCCCGGCATTTAACCATGTACCGGCTTAAAAATTTGTACCCGTTTAGTAAAAAATTCTATTTCTGGCATTCAACCAGTACGACTTTATCATTTTTCAGAGTTTCAAATTTCCAGGTTACTCTACACATGACATGCATGCATGTACTGTCCAATTAAGTCCAAACACTGTACCTCTATCAGGGTTCAATCTAGAAATTTTTGGTTGGGGGGAAAGTTAATGTGCATTTTATATACATGTTATGTAACAATTAATTATCTTGTGAAATATCAATAAATTACAATGTCTCTTTTACACGTTTTTTATATTTTTCAATAATATCATTGAAAGTTTGCTTAGAGAGTTTTTTTACTTCAAACTTTTGGGGGGAAAGATTGGAAGTTTGGGGTAGAATCTTCCCCCCCCACCCCCCCCCCCCAGTATAGATAAAACCCTGTCTATAGATTACATGACATCATGCATGGCCGGCAAAGATGATCAGGTGAGGCCTATATGGACTGATATTTAGAACAAATTAATGAACATATACTGCTGATGAAAGCTACCTCATCGGGTTGAATAAATTTTCTAGGGTTGAATGAATTTTCTGTTCAGTTTGGCAGAAGTTGAATAATTGGCACAAACTTTGAAACATGCATGCACTTGGCTACCCGCCATGCATATAGATTCTTCACTGCTTGCATGCGCCTGAATAGGAATTATAAGCAAGCTTGACAGCATGTATGGATTGTGTATGTATGTTCATATGTTTCAAGTACAAGTATCCCCATGTGAATCCTTAGCATTAGTACAGGAGTGGCTTAGTATGGCTTGTTCTCAATTGTCTAAATTTCCCTCAGCTGACATGTGACCAAGGAGAACCCGGCTAATGGGTATACTCTGGCCAAACTATAATAGTGCTACGAGAGAAGCTTTTTTTCACATGCATGCTATACACACCAAACAATACTGACATCACCTATTGTACATGCAATACTGCATGAGGAAATGGATCTCAGGATGACCACTTCTTAATTCCTACTATATTTATTGTTATTTCAGGTACCAAGTTTATCCATTATGAATAATTATAGTTCAAAGGAAAAAATAATATCAGTATGTTTGCCGCATAAGTGAGGATTTACCCTCAACTCTCAGTCCCAAGTGTCCTCCTTTGGCCACCAATCATGTAGTAAAACATATCACATGCACTCATGCTAGTCAGGCGTGGCCTGACCCTTGCGTGGACGGAGGGTCAGGAAACACTCAACACTCGAATTAGGTTCACCGTTTTATGGCTTTGGGTTGAGCTCGGTGGGGCTTAAGTGCTAAATTGTCATGTGTATTCGATAAATCATCACGTGTATAAAATTAATTTGCTTAATAATAATAATAATAATATTTGTTATAACAAGCAATTAACAAGTTAATGCAATAACATAAATTATTAATGCAATAATAACCATAATAGTTACTGCACGAATAATCCGTGCAGTGAACCTAATTTGAGTGTTGAGTGTTTCCTGACCCTCCATCCACGCAAGGGTCAGGCCATGCCTGACTACACTCATGCATGATGGACTTCAGTTTAATTAAATTCAACTCCAAATTCAGTTCAAAACCGGCTTTCCCGACCGCAGGACAAGACATTCACTGTTCGTATGAATAGCTTTTTTTTTTCACACAATTAATGACTATCATGCTATTTCTTAAACTTGTAACAATCATTCGTATGGCAACACTAGGACGTCTACTATTCAAACTACCGCTCAAATTATTATATTGAATCAATAATTATAGGGGAGTGGCTGGGAAAGTATAGACTACACCAAAAAGCAGTTACTAACTCAAACACTTACCTTTTATTAAGATCAATGACAATAGTATTAGAGCTATCAAAATGAGAGCTATCCTAATGATTCTCTTTCTGGTGAACAATCTACTCAATACCCGGATCAATCTCATCCTCGACCCTCGCATAGATATCATCTAATCATGAACCATTTTGGTTTAAATAAAATTGGGGGGAGTGGCTTTACGTTGCGGTATATCATATGTTATCTTATCTCAGTTATCTGTGTATTGTTTAGATTAAAGCGAGTGCGTGAACACATCACACAAGATATGAATAATGGTGGAAGGGAGGTTGTTTTCGTCTCGGGTTTCGTTTATATTTTGATTTAGAGTAATACAAACAAAGAATGAAAAAAGTAAGCTAGATCTAGATTATACAGTTGACATTAACAAAGGGTAGTCTGGATTAGGGATCATTATTGTTTCTTTGTGATTAGGGTTTGGTACCCGACGCCTATACCCTCCCTCCAATGTTTTAATACTCGGAAGGACTTGTGATGGTCGACAGGTCAAGAGTAGAGTTTAATCGATGAGTTTAATTTGCTACACATATCAAGGTACATACTTGTATGTAACAGTAACATACGCTCATTTGACATAAAGGTTATGCACAAAGTTATGAATATCATTAACGCTTTATTTTCATTATTGCGCCGCCATCTTTGAGGGCAAAAAATGTACAGAGTAAGTAGGGGAAAATACGATGTTTTTGAATTCCTGTTACTGGATTTAGCAAAATAAAAAGTAAATGCATACTTGTAAGAAAATTCTGCTGGTGTTTGTTTATTCACTTGTTATAGAGAAGCTTTGAAAAACATGGAATTGCCTTACTCACTCTCTATAATATATTCTATACACTCAAAGACGGTAGCACATTAGTGATAACTTTGTGCATAACCTCTATTCAGACCATTCAAACTTTTAAGCAGTAGTCCAGAAACCACACCCTTTCCTACACAAATTTAATTTAATTTAAATGGTAAACAGTTGAGCTGTACATCCAATATGTACATGCGCATTAGTTACTATAACACATGTATGATTGTATTATTGTGCATAACTCCACGTGCATGATACATTATCCTTAAAGCAGGAGAAGGGCCTGGAAAAAATTAAATTCGTCATTGGAGTCTGACAACAAATAATGTCATGATAATGACAGTTTCTTTGAAGTAGGGCTTTGTGGTATATACCGGTATTTAGTGTCATGGTATTGATCTCTCAACCATACTATAGATTATGCATTGTTTATGATATAGTAATACCGCCTTCTATGTAATATAGTGTGCCATCTATAATAGTGTAATATAGTAATACCGCCTTTTATGTAATATAGTGTAATATAGTAATACTGAATCAACACTATAGTGTTTACCACATGGGTTGGGCTTCACTTTAAAAATAAACAAGCATTATAGTGTTTTCGATGCCTTTACCATGTGTTTTTTTTTTTGTTACTGAATTTTTCATAACAATGAACTATATTAAGGTATACCGAGGCCGGTATTACTGTAAAAAAAAATACCGCAATAGTTTTTTGACTAATGCCGCAAAGCCTTACTTTGAAGTATGCTGGAATTATATAGAAGAAGATAGGGGAAATAAACAGTAATCATTGCTGATTTCTCTCATCAAGCGGTGAGCATCATGACTAAAGAGGTTCCACTGTATATTAAATTAAGCACTCGTTCTTAGTTTTAAACTGACTATATGCTAGCTTCTGTATCCTATTTATTCACCATACTGTAGGGGCCGCTGTAGTAATGGTATAAATACAAGAATTCTGGTATTATGATTTGCTGACTATACCATAAAATTAACACAACTACAAAAAAAGTTTAGTATAAAAAAAGTGCCACACATGAAAAAATAAGGGGAAATTAATTTTTTTTAATCACTCAAAAGTTTTTGTCTCTACTGTTCTTCACTGAGTTGGACTCCGCCCAGCTTTACCCACCAGCATTAATGGTGGAACAATCACACACAGGCTGACACCGAACAGCTGCTGTTAGTCCGCTAAAAGTGCCTGATCGTTTATTACAGTTGTAAATAGACGTTTCAGCACCATTACAATCCAGCTGGTTATAATAGGTATCCCTGTTAGACGTAGTATCAAACACACTACTGTTAGTTGCTATGGCGTATGCATCTAAAATAGAATTAAAATAACATGTGACATATATGTATGTTTTTAATAGTATATACATCTTTGTCCTGGATAGAGGCTTTGGCAGACTACGTTGGCATCAATCTCGTCCCATTCTGACAGGCCAACACCTCTCCATACTCCACTAACGCACACCTCAACAATACCCTCATGTTTTGTGTCACCACCAACCAATCTCATCCTTCCTGCTGTACACCCTATAATTATGCAATACAACTTTAAGCAATAAGACTATAGTTATAATATTTGTAATATAAGATAACTATAATATGTATTCACATGCAAACATAATACACATGTAGCCGGTAAGTGGACTTATACTTTTTAATATGGATAAGTAAATTCTTCATATAGGCCAGTTTATTTATACTACTCAGTATAGTAGTGTATGCTATATATACAACATGTGCATGGTATGCTTTAAAAGGAGCCATCAGCTCTACTGAGGTTGCTCTGTATATACATGTACAGATATTACCGTCAACGCATCCAATGGCCAAATCACTATGTGATATCCTTTCTGTTTTCTTTATGTAGTGTTTGTCGCAAGTACTGAAGGTCTTGTCTCTGTCACAACAGTTTATATACTTGATCATTGGTGGACTGTTTATTGTCTTGAATTTGTAATGTCTTGCCGTTGAGCTGCTAATAATTCTAGCTCCTATTGCATACAAGTACAAAAATGTAAGTATTTTACTGGCATATATGTGTTTGAATGCTATCTAAACCTGTGTCATTGTAACCCAGTGTGGAACATATTATATCTTTGGTATTTCCTACCACATTTGTACCAACTCTACCCCAAACTCCATTAACGCAAACTTCAACCCATCCTTCTAGATCATTTCGTCCACCAACAAGACGTACTTCATTTGTTTTGCAGTTCACTTTATCTTTAAAGTAAAAAAAAATTATGAAAGTCATGTCAGTAGACGTCCATACATTGTATGCGCAATACCTGGTACACATTTTATAGCCACTTCAGATTTGTAGCAACTATGGCCACAATTGGGTCCAGCATAAATGTAACAATTCGACATCGAATTAGCGTTTCTGTTGTAACAGCGTACACCAATGTGAGAAAAACGCGAACTTGACGATGCCAATGAAGAATTGGATTTGTAATAATGCCCATTATATGTTGTTGAAACCCCTTGTTTAAAAAAATATAATGATACATTAATTTTGTATAATTTAAAAAAAAAAGCATTGTCTTACAGTCTCCGGAGTATCCAAGCTGTCTACAGGCGATATGCCCTAAAGCTTGTGAGTCATACCAGCCATTATAATCGCATACATCATTCCATTGGCCGTCCCTACATACTTGCAGTTGACCTTCACTCGCATTACTACCACCAAACAATCGCACATCATTCTGTGTCTCACAAGTAGAATCTAATATTACGCACATAGTACATATCAGTGGCAGTATTGGTGTATATACTGCTGACCTTCAGGTACAGTAGTACATGTTAGACTGATCACACCATAGCTGCACCCGTAGTAACTTCCATCATACTCCCCTCGTTTAGTGCAGTTGAAGAGACTGTCTTCCGACCCAGTACACGAGAAAAATCCAACTTTAGGTTTATTAATTCGCCAGGCAGTGTAGTTCCTTGACCATTGTGTGACTTAACGCATAAAATTAATAATGTATACTGTTTAGTTCAGTTGTATAATATGTTCATTGCTTACCATTATCAAAACCAGCCTGACGACAAGCAGCTTTGTATACATTGCAGGATGAATATCTGTAGCAAACTGTGCTCCATGTTGAGTTTTCCTCGCAGACTTCCAAAACACCTTCCCATTTAGTGGTACCATTGACTAGTCTGGCCTGACCAGGGGTACAGCTGCTGGACATGGTGAGATCAATGCCTGCGGTATAAATACATACATACACATCATGTAATGCAACAATTGGGTGATAATATACATGCATGTGTGCAGTTGTTTATACAGTTAAAAACTATCAAGGTGAATCCAATTATTATTGGTGAAGGACGAAGACTCATTTTTGGATTGATTTGTTTTCAGCTATATCCACCGGTTTGAGTCCTTCAGCTTATTTTCTATGTTCGGTATGGTTTGCTAGTGGCTGGCGATGGTGGTTTTATAAGCAACGAGTCTTTCTGCATGTCAGCATTTATTGCTATATCCAGTGTTACTAACTATTAGTATACGCTAGAAATATGCAAACTGGTGTTTTTGTTACTGTATGGTATGCTAACTATTCAGTGTTACTAACGGTAGTCACACTGTATAGCGGGCTGTATGAAGTTAACTAGCTGAAATGCATCAATAGCTGGTACAAGTGTGTTATCGTACGTAGCAGCATTATTGTAGTTGCATGTTGTGTAACACTGACCATCACATTGGTCTGTGTCCTTTTTTTTTCGAGCATGTTTTCTTTTTTAGTTAAATTTAAAATTATTGCCCAAGTATTTGCTAGCCAGGCTGGGTTGGTTGTCCCAAAATCATCATCCCAAAATTGTCCCAAAATCATTCCAAAATCGTCTCAAAATCGTCCCAAAATCGTCCCAAAATCACCCATGTTAACTCGAAATGTGGCTATTAATTGCTAACAGTGTCTGGAATGGTTTCGGCACATGCCCATTAGTGCCAGCCAATACTAAGTCATCAGTCATTGTGCATGCTTTGTGGATGTACACTAATGTGCAGGGGAATTCATCATTATTGTATAATTCTATATAGTGTAATGTAAAATTCAGCAATTTATATCTTTTTTTATTTTGTTATCCTTTTCCTTTAGGAGAAAACACTGATCAAATCAGAAAGAAGAGAGCCCGGGACACCTGGCAAGAGGAAGTGGAAAGATAATGCCATCACATAAGCTGTTTATTTAATGCAAAAAAAAAATGATCTGTCTCTTCTTTTATCCTTATGTCCCCCGTCCCCCCCCCCACCCCTTTCTTTTTTTTTTTTTTTTTTGTTAAATTGCATTGGTTTTTTTGTGTTTTGTTTTTGTTTTTTTTACATCATATCGCATTAATTAAAATTAATTAATTTTATTTTATAAAACTTATTTAAAACATGGAGGGAAATTTTGAAGTTTCATGACATTTTTTTCTCCTCTGCGTGGTGAGATGAAAAGGCAAAATCCCCAAACCGTTAGATTAAGACAGGCAAAAGATGGTAAAAGTAAGTAGCTGGTTTACAAGGCTGTATATATTATACAGCGACTGCATGGCGGGTTATATATTATATATATATAAAAGATTATCATTAGCCTGGCTGGCCAGGAAAATGTGTCCTGCCAGACCATCAGGATAATAATTGCCTAATTTACTTTTCATTGCTTGTCTGTTTCATCATTGTTTTACTATTGTTTTGTAAAGTTTTAATAATAATAATAATAATATATATATATATATATATATAGGATACGTTTCTTTTTGTGGTTAGGTTTGACGCCCTCTCCTCCTTCGGGTGTTGCTCTGAAGGATTTGTGTCGACAGGACAAAAATAGAGTTAAAAAGCTGGTTGAAGATTTGGCCATTATTGGAACAGAAAAGGTATCGTACTATACTATAAATATAGTGGGCGTGTCCACAATTTCAGAGTAGATTAATAATTTATTGATAGCAGTAGCATTAATCATTCATTCTTCTTTTACCATACGTGTATTTAAACCTAAACATGAAAGCATATTAATGAGTAGGGTCAGGCATATTATACTGGCATAATTTTGAGCATAATAGGTATGCCTCAGCAGGAGCATAATGCTGGCATAATAGGGTAATTTTTTGTTGAACCATGTGTACAACTCATATGATGGGTGTATGTTTATGTCAATCAGTTAATCAATGGGTCGTACACGTAGTTGTACTATAACTAAACATGCATGGATTAGCTTTTGACACTGATCTGGCCATAGGATAAGCGTAATGTATATATGACAAACGAGAGGAGTACAAATTTGTGATGTTCAAAGTTGAACGTTTACGTTACGTGAATGGTCCATACACTCTCTGTTACGTCTAAGTTATGTTTATGGTATGAATCAGTCTTAAATCTTCCTAAATTTTAAAAAAATGAGGTCAATTTTAGAGCATAATGGGTTAAGTTTGAAAGCATAATGGGCAGTTTTTATATAAGCATTGGAGCATAGCATAATGGGTCTTTTTAAAAGCATAATGTGCTTAACCCTATTAATGATTTGCTAAGTCAGCTTTCAGTGTTATGATAGTGCTTTTTTTTCACATACTTGTTTTTGTGTTGTTATTTAACCATTGTTTTTTCTCTCTCTGTGAGCTACAAGTATCGACCACAAATGTCC
This sequence comes from Chalinula nematifera, assembly GCA_036873525.1. Lineage (NCBI taxonomy): Eukaryota > Metazoa > Porifera > Demospongiae > Haplosclerida > Chalinidae > Chalinula > Chalinula nematifera. Next base: position 19,821 of record JAYJLX010058735.1, on the reverse strand, counting down.
TAAAAATTACTCCATATGAACTCAAAATGTGATTATTACCCAGTTATCATTCAGAAGTTTTTAAACTTTCAGTATGCTTGGAGTAGCAGGTGTACAATCAACTACATGGGCTAAACAGTACATGTACTATTATGTATTATTATTATAATAATTTATCAAGAGACATCTACATGTATATACAGTATGTGGTAGATAGGTTTATGGAGCTTCTTTTTTCTGGCTACAAGTAAAAAAATAACTAGTACAGATTGGAGGGAGACAGAGTGTGGAAGGAACTTATATCTGTAGTATACTGTAGTACCAGCTAATATTGTGAATTTGCGTGACATGTACTGTATCAGTAGCAAATTTACCACTTTTATTATACTCAGTAGTAATGACTTATATTTGCCTCATTACCTGCAGGAGGAAATCGATCAAATCAGGAAACAAGAGAAACACGATTATGAGAAGAAATTATATACATTACAGAAAAGGCAAGCGAAATTAGCTGAAGAGAAGAAAGATATCCTCACTTTGAAATAAATATAATAATAAACATAACTATGAATACTTGGGCTGTTTTACCCTTTAATTGTATAAGCAGTATACTGGGGTACATACATGTACTTGTAGTTACAGAGTAGTTTGTTACAGGCATGTGCAATACACCTGTACAAACACTTAGTGTTTTTCTATTGACAAAATATCTTACTGGAGAAATTTCCATGGAACGTAAATTTTGTGGTTTTCGTAGTTGGTTATTGTATGCCACACCCACACGTAAATTATTCATTATCAATCACAATGGTGAATTTTTGATCGGGATCTTTATAGTTTACAAATGATTAAACATGAATGTCCTTCAAGACAATTTTACAGAGCTTACTTTGGTACCAAGGAAGGTCGATTGAGGCAAGATGTCAAGTTTCGGGTACAAGTGATACAAGTTTTACAAAGTGTCAACTCGATAAAGATAGATTACCGAACGTGATCGTTATGAAAAGTGTCGAAAAGGTGAGCTCACCATTTGTTTTAGTTATAACAAAATCTCTTACTCAGTAGCTTATTTGAAAGAGCATATTCTATCCAATGGTACAAATCACATTAAAATATGCCTTACATTCCACGAAATTAAAAACGACGAATTGTTGGAAATGGCCAAACCACGAAAAATTTGTTCCACGGAAATTACGCGCTATTACAGTATTCCCTAATATATGGTGTGTTCAGTAACTACCGGTATTCTGCAATTTTGTTTGCGTTGATATATTAAAAAGTTCAGTTACCATAAAATTTCTAAATTCCCATTCATATTACATGTACAGAGTAGTAAGTTGTTACTTTCCTTTACTTAATGAACTGCCACACCTCTCGAGGACAGCTTGTTGAAATATAAAGAAGAGTTAGACAAGATACAGAGCAAGTCTCGCCCCATCACTGACAGTACTACCCTACCCACATCCATTACTGGTCCAAACCCATCCTCAGTGGTATGGCCCTCGCAACCACATCATACCATATATGGAAGTGGCACTACTACAGGACTAAATACATACCCTCAGCCAACCATGCTACCACCGGGTGCTCCGTTCCCACGTATTCAACCCAATGTACCGCCACACCTCCCTATATCAGTGCCATACCCACATAACCTTGTTCATCGTCAACCGTTCCACACTAGCACTATATCACTTACTGTCCCTCCCTCACACCCCGCCCGCATACAGACAACACCCACTACTAGACACACTATAGACACTACTACTACAGACGCTTCCCATCACTCTACTACTATAGGTAACACAACATGGTGTACATTACCAGAGTCAGTGGACACTAATGCTGACAACACTCATGGATCAGCGACTATTACTGGTACAGGACAGCTACTAGGGTTAGCCCACGATAATGACAATGATGTAACCCATGGGCTCCTTAATTCGCGAACCCAACACACTATTAATAGAGCAACGGAACTACTTAAAGGGTTAAACGATGAATTATCGTCAGAGATTGATGGTACTAGGGGAGTGGCACCATCACCGTCCACACTACCTGGTCAAATTGCCGCCGACAGAACTCATCACCATGGATACGTAGACAGACCCCTATTGTGCAGGTGTAAGTTAAAGAAGGAGTCAGGAACCAACACCACAGCTCCAGCTGCAATGGAGAGCATCAGTACCCAAACACTGGATATACCCTATACAGAGCAGGGTATTGAACACGATCCAGTATACCCATTAACACAGGATAATGCTACTCCTATTGCTACTGGTGTCCTGGAGTCTACACCTGTCATCAGTAGTGGGTCTCCTCCCCCACGGTCACTTGCTGAGGTGAAACACCCTAGCCACTCCCTGGGGACACCGAGTGAAGTATTGAATTCGATAACAGGAAATGAAGTAACGTTACCTCACACAACAACAGGAGCAGTTGGTGACGGACCCTCGCGACCCACAACAGACCAGTACAGTAGAGAGCAAGAGGTGTTATCATCCGGAGTAAAGGAAGCTGAAATGATCAGTGAAATACTGAATGAACTGCCCACACAGATGAATGCCACAGCAGCAGATGCGGGTCTGGATGGATTGTCTATTTCATTACTGGATTTCTCGACCGCTGATACTTATAACGAGTTGAACAACGAGAACAGTGATGAACAAATTATCCAGGAAATATTTTATATTTAACATATCACAGTATACTGAATATCATTTAACCAGCATGCACTTATTTAATAATGTACAATTTTATACGTATATCAACATAATCAAAGCATGCAGATATATAGGCTGTACTGAAATGCATGCATGCCTTATTAATTATATGCTTGTGGTACATGGTATATTGCATGCATGTGTAATTAATGAATGATTATAATTTTCAATCCTATATGCATGCATATAGATATTTCTGATCGAGCCTGCACTGGCATATAATATAATAATAATTGCACAATTATGACCACATAATTATGTATCCTATATTATTATTTTAAAAGTTTTCAATGCATGCAGTTGAACTTCAGCTAGTAAATGGACGATCCAAAATCAACCACATGCACATGTAGTCAATTTCATCACAGTATTGATCCTGGCCCAGCACTGGTTTTTTTTAATAATAATTATTAGTTATTAATTAATGTTATTTAGCATTTTGTATCATATCATTCAACACAATGTGTCGATATTTGTCCTCTAATAGTTTCATGTATTTCATCTGCTTCAATAGACTGAAGTCCCTGATCATCCCTTCTTTGAGGAGTATCAGTAGATTACGATCCTGACATGCCTTCAATATTCCCATCTCCAAATGAGAAAAAATCGACACACAAAAATAAACCTATAGATTAATAATAATAAAAATTAACGTAGTGGCAAGAGGGGCGGGGTTGGAGTTATCAAACCTGGTAATCTGCTCCATATAGTACCAACAGTAACATATAAAGGCAGATGTCAGACCAATCAAGGTAGTTCCAGAAACACTGGTATATCATATCATGACACGCCTTTTAAAGGGATCGAAACAAACAAAAAAATTGCTAATTTTTACCAGGAGAACTTATATTTGCTAATAATTATTATTATTATGTACATAGAATATACCTGAGCAGTTGAGTACCCTGATACTTTAAATGCTGAGTGGACAAGAGGTAACTCCGCCTACAAAAAATTCCCATAAATACAACATTATACAGTATTACAATGAAGAACTCTTTCAAGGATGTGGAAGAGAAATGATCTTTCCCTCCCCCCCCATAATGGTAAATGTATAGTTGTATGCTGTTACCTGTAATATCAACTCTATGTGATGTATTGATACAGAACAAAGGATTTCCTATGACAATGTATACAGCAGATTCGTGGGATAAGTACATATACATACATGTACATATACATACATGAGGGGTAAATATGTACATGTACATATAATACTTTATTGTTTAATGGGTGATATTTCCAATTGTACAGGGACACCAAAGAGCAACTAAGCCTCTCCAAACAACTAGTGGTTCTACCCAGTACATCATTGTTATCAGCAGACGTAAACATCATAAACATAGTGGCCATTAGCCAGTCAAAACCTTTCTCTATAAAAGAAATGAAGCATACAGTTTTATATTATACCTATATTACTCATACGCATGTCCTGTATGTAGGTTACACTGTAAGCAGTGATAAGGGATCGATAGTTGCAGTATTTTCATTTGTGCAAACAAACCTCCCTTTTTCCCTTCTCCTCCCCCTTTCCCACCCCTCCCCCTCTCACCACTCCCCCTTTCCCACCACTCCCCCTTTCCCACCCCTCCCCCTCTCACCGATATCCCCTCCAGTCAAAAGGTACAGTTTGGATAAATCATCGGAGGAAGACTCAGTCAGTAATCCCCTTTCCTGACCATATCTATAAACAAACATTATACATGCACATAATATATAGAATTTATCAGTCACGACTACATATCTCACTATAGTATATACATGCTGTAATTATAATTATAAACTGCTCTTACCTCAATACAAGTTTAATACCCGTCTCTTCAAACTCAAGGAGGGATGCCCCTATGTAACGAACCACTCAACTGATATCATTCCTTAAATCCCTCTTAACAAACTCACTGTTCTTCAGTATAACAGGTTTAAGCTCCTCTGACTGGCAGTGTATAGCTTTCTCAAACAGCGAACAAACAACTGTATGCATGAGTGACAAAAGATAAATTACACAAGCTACATGTATGTTTACATCAGTACAAGTACATGTATATGTATTGTATGTAAAAACTATATAATGATAACTACATGTATGTGTGTTTGTGTACATGCATGTACTGTATTGTTAGCTTATATAACAATAACAACTATCATTACTTGAAGTGGACGGCTGTTCAGGATGGCTCTCTATCTCTTTTACAAATACACTCTGCAATTGACTATAAATCAGAACAGACATAATAATTATTAAAAAAAATCAATATTGTATACAACTAATTGACTGATTGACTTACTTTAATGTGGTGCAAGCCGAAATACTGTCAGTGGTAGTATTGCTTCCACTATTGCTCGTGACTAGGGGGGGCTTGAGAAATGGAGAGGTGGGAGGATTAACGGATGACATTGGATACTGGTAGAGATCGGTTGCCTGGACGAATCAATGAATGAATGACAATTACAATTGCTTCTCAACAATAAAAATGAATTCCGAAAGCACATTGTATAGTACAAGTGTGCATTAAATAGAACACTGACCTCTGACAAATAATGAGGGGGTAGGACCCTCTCGTTAGGACCTCCAATGAATGTCGTAGCCACAATTATTCTGTTCCGTTCGATCGAACATGCGTCGATAATGTGATCGCTGACAGGAAATAACAATACATGTAAGTTTATGTATATGCTCAAGTGTATATATGAGTGCACGTATGTACATGTACATGTTTATTGGTACCCATTGGGTAGTCGTATGTCTTCCTGTAGCCTGAATAAGTGATTGGTGATGCCGAATGTTTGTTCTAACAGTAAAAATGAGTCAAGACTGGTAACAAGGACACTAAGGACTCTATTTGATTAAAAAAAATGAACAAAAATATCAATTACTAATCCACATGTACATGCATACATTATGTACCTCAGTGCACAGAGATGACACTCAATGGGGTTTAAAACAGTGTGGAAGGAGTCAGTGAACAACAGTAGGTTAAGGAACTCATTGATTGTGTTGGGATCTTTACTGGATGTTGACGTAGGAGAGGAAATAATGGCTTCGTAAAGAGACTTGTACGAGGAGATGACATTCAGAACGTTTACAATTGCCTATAACAAAACATCAGACAATACTTAAACACAGATACAACACACACACACAGTAAGGAACAGACAGGCACCTTGGACTACATCTACATGTACATAATTTAACAGCATAAAATGTACACATACATTGTAGTACATGTATGTTGCCCACCCACCACTGACTAGTGTTTTTTTTTTTATCTCATTAAAAGGAATGGTGCCTGCCTGCCTGGAAGTGTGTCAGTGTTAGTCAAGTATTGTTAATAAGTTATACACTGTATGTACAGTATACAGTATGCAATTGAATGTGTTCAGCTACACTATTAAAGAATAATGCTAGGAAGTTATACAGGTGTTGTACCACTTCAAGGTTGATTCAATCCAAGAATACTAGGGGAAGTAATGGTGGTCAAGATGCTAATTATGACAGCTGGTTTATGTTGAAGATGTACAGTTAATCAGCTGCTAAAGCACATGTACAGTACATGCATGTACTGTACATGTAGCTAGGGATATGCAAATTATGCTCCTATTACACTAAAATTATGCGTTTCCAACTCCCTATTATGCTATGCTCATATGCCTGACCCAATGCCCTATTATGCTCATTTTTATGCTCCTTAAGCCTAATATTAGCAGCTGAATTTAATGAACTGTCAGCCATTTCCTTCAATCTCAACTGTCTGAATAAGCAGGTGCTATAGTCTACAAGTGTACTGTACTACAGTATTTAGGCAGTAAAGTGGAACCTCGATTATCCGGACCCCTTTGTTCTCGGCAATTTCAAAAACTGTCCAGATAACGGAAAAGTCCAGATAACTAAATACTCTTGATTATAGCAAAAACACACATGCATGGACTTACAGTAACAATTTAGGCCACAACAACTACTGGATTCACCCTCAAAATCGCTGGAAGAAGCTAAAATCAGTGTGAAAATCAGCTAAAAAATTATGCCTCGTGTTCGTTTTTGCCTAGTCAGCAATTTTTATTTTTAATAATTCATAATAATTCCTAATAAATCAGTGGTTATAAATTTTTATCAAGCCTTTGAGAAGTCCGGATAATCGAGGTTCCGGATAATCGAGGTTCCGGATAAACGAGGTCCGGATAATCGAGTTTCCACTGTACACACTGTGTGAAACTTAGTCAATCTCAATAATACACTCATGTACTATAATACTTTTAAATTAAGTAATAATACTACAATATACATGTACCGTACAGACTACTAGTACTGTCGAAATTTAAAATTTTAAATTATGAAGTTTAATATCTGAAACACAGTTCAGTCATAATTTTCAACTACATGTACATGTTTGAGTGGATATGATATAAAGTTCTTATTATGCCACCATAATTTGCATATCTCTACATGCATGTATGCATGTACTATTACTCTGACCCATGTGTATGTACATGTCTGACCCATATACATGTATGTACATCTCTGACCCAGGTACATGTATGTACATGTATCTCTGACCCAGGTATGTACATGTATTGTATCTCTGACCTTATGTAGTGTCCTGTTAGAAGGGTCCAAAGGATGGTTAGAAATCACAAGAGGTTCGCTTGAGTCTTGCAGTGTGGTCCATAACACCTGGATCAGATCACCTACATATCCTATGAGACGACACAGAGAGTACAAGATACTGTCATTAGACTTATCACATGCATTATTAGTTAATTTAATTTTAGCGGCTTTGCTTTTAAACGAAATAAATTACATGTACAGTACATGCAAAAAAAATGATGAATATCACACACACATACAGTTGTACATACATGTACATATTACACATCCTACACACATGGTACACAGTACACACCTACAAACATATACGCTTATTACTGTGGTCCCATCTGGCATTAACACAAAACCCAGTATTATTCATATTACACACAAGGAGGGCCATTACTAACTGATTTTATCATTCTAGAAAAAAAAAGCTATAAAAATCAAGAATAAGGAATATACTACATGCTAACAAGAAGAAATAGCTAATAAAACTCAATCTATTATCGCTAAATATGCACATTCAGCATATCAGTCAACAGCTATTAATTCCTCAGTGATCACCCCATCCTCCATTATCCTACTGGCCTTGTTCTCTCCATCTCCTGATACAGCTCTATGTTTACACAGGATTACTGACAGTAACCAGTATACTAGGTATACAATAAAACAGTTCAACAGTAGATGCCATACAAAACAACAGACTATAAACTGTGTGTTACTATGGTAGTCCCTATCCCAGTACACAGGACCAAATAACACTACACCGATCTGTATCATCCACGAACCCTGGAAAGTAATACCAATACCTATACCAATATTGATGAGGAAGGACAGTGGATCCCATACTCTCAATACAGTGATAAGGAATGTGCCAAACACTATACACGCTTGAAGAAGGTGACATGTTGTATAAAGAGGGCTCTGGAAGCGAACATGATAGTACCAAATATAGCTTTGAATGAAGAAAGAGATGGAGTAAAATATTCGTGATATTTTACCCATAAGCACTGATTCCTTAGAGCACATGGAAAGGATATCCACAACACCGGAAATCAGTATACTGATATACATTGTAGTGTGGTCCAGCTTAACCAATACTGGATCAAACTGTGTCCCATCGCTGTTGTACATGGACCATAACCTAAAGACGATGTGGTTCTGGCCGGGTTTTTGTGCCATGTTAGAAAAACACATTTCCACCAACATTCCCACCAAAGGAATTGCTATTTTAGCCAGTGGTTCAAAAGGAACACACCCCCATATTGGAAAGGGAATGTATGATGTCCGTAGAAGACAATCACGGGTAGCCTTCGAGAAGGAAGAGGAGGAGATCTTCCGATTGAATTTGAGCCACAAACTCAGAGCAATCCAGTGCAGACCATATAAAGAATACAACACTCCAATATAAGTATGACCAGCGAGACTACCCATGGTATAGAGCTAAGCTACTGTACAGTACAAATACACATGGTGTAACATAATGTATAGACATACACTGTTGTTCATATATATCATGATGGCTGACTACCTTATAATCTTCTTTAAACAAGTAACAGTGTGTGTAAATCATACAACACACAAAGTAGGTGTACTATAGGTAGTTACAGCATACATGTACGTAACATAATTCCAGTAATTTACATTTAAGATATTTTAATGGAAACAGGCTACTCGCTATGTTCATATTAATCTAATAGTTTTTGAGCAGATCCAACAGCAATAAATACTCTTTTAAATTTATTTTAAAAAAGAAATGTTTCAGCACCTTTTTCAGTGTTTTTATACATGTATATCTACGAGACTGAAGAAGGCTCTCGGGCAGAAATGTTTATCTCTTGAAATAAATTTAAAAGAATATTTATTGCTGTTGGATCTGCTCAAAAACTATCGGATTATATTTTAATGTGTTGCTTTAAATTTTTATTGCAGAGCAGCTAGTACAGTGGAATTTCTCTACTACGGACACCATTGGGCAAACAAAAAAATGTCCTGATTATAGAGGTGTCCTCATGTTAGAGGTAGCTAGTTTAGTATGGAAAAGTGTACTGTTGGGAACTCAGATAGTGTCCTTATTACAGAGGTGTCCTTATTTCAGAGTGTCCTGATTATAGAGGTTCCACTGTACATAGAAAACTAATAATTAAAATTAACCACATTACGGTAGCGAGAAAAAATGGCCATGAAACTCTGGAAGTTTGTCTGGAAGCTATTGTCTGCTAGTTTCCTCTAAAGAGTGAAGTCAAGTAAAAGAAACAAGATCGATTGAGTGCCATGTGCAGTAGCCACACACCATGGTGTGACACCAAAACAGTATTTCCCAAAGATATTTCTTATAACAAGGTATTACAACTATTAAAACGCTAAATTGAATGTATTTTTGTACAAATTAAATACAATTTTCAGAATTAAGAGTCGCATTCGAGCACTTAAAGCATGGTGTACCTTTAGGGGAAACACTGCACCAGGACATTAATAATTTCGATCCGTGATAATTTCTTCATTGTAAGAAAATTTCTTGTTTCTTTTCAATTTTCGTCGGGTTTGTTTGACACAAAAAAATTAAATAACAAAATAAATTTCTAGATTTACGATAATATTAATGTGTATATACTTCAATAAAAAAAAAACTTTGGCAACAGATTTCATACTGGATTATCATCACCAATTTATTGCGCTTTGGGAAGGATTTTTTAGTGGTGTAGAAGTGTCTTTTCCACTAAACAAGCACGCTATTGTTTCACACATTCATACATGGTGAATTATAATTAAGCAAAAAAAAAGGAGAAATATTCTTTACAATATATAATTATATATACATAATAAAATAACAGTTACTAGTCTTCAATAATTGAACAGAATTGTGTTTCATTCAACAATCTATACTCCTCAGTGATCACCCCGTCCTCCATTATCCTACTAGCCTTGTTCTCTCCATCTCCTGATACAGCTCTATGTTTACACAGGATTACTGACAGTAACCAGTATACTAGGTATACAGTAAAACAGTTCAACAGTAGATGCCATACAAAGCAACAGACTATAAACTGTGTGTTACTATGGTAGTCCCTATCCCAGTACACAGGACCGTATAACACTACTCCGATCTGTATCATCCACGTACCCTGGAAGGCAATACCAATACCTATATCTATATTGATGAGGAAGGACAGTGGATTCCATACTCTCAATACAGTGATAAGGAATGTGCCAAACACTATACACGCTTGAAGAAGGTGGCACGTTGAGTCCAAAGAGTCACGTAGGTGGGCATGAGAGTACCAGACATAGCTTTGAACCAGGAATATATTAGCAAAGAACATACGACATATTTTACCCATAACAGACTCCTTAGAGCACATGGCAAGTAAATCCACGAGCCCAGATGTAATAGCGCTCAAATACATTGTAATGTGGTCTAGTTTAGCCAGTGTCGTATCGAACTGTGAGCTGCTGTCATAAATGGACCATAACTGGAAGATGATGTGGTTCCTTGCACGATCACTAGCTATGTTAGCAAAACACAACTCTATTGCTATTGCCAGCAATGGAAACAGTATCTTAGCCAATGGTTCTAGAGGAATGCGCGGCCATATTGGTAAGGGAATGTATGACAAGTGTACAGCAACACGATTAGAGGAACTGATCCACTTGAATCTCTGCCACAAGCTCAGGGTAATCCAGAACAAACCATAAACTACAAACGGTACACCAGCTATAGCATGGCCTACCAGGCTACCCATTGTAAGTAGACACGTAGTGATATAACTGAGTGTTTAACATGGAAGTGAGTAAGTTAGACTACATGTATATATACAGTATGGAATTGGCTACTGGTTGATAACTTTATAACAGACATGATGAATATCAAAATGTTAGTGTCATTTACGAAGTAAAGGTAGTTTATCACCAAAAAAAAATTCCTTGAATACACGTACGTACAGTGCCTAGTTCACAATATGACGCTAGCGGGACATTACGTTGACGCTGAAATAGAATCCTAGTCTATTCCAATGTAAACATCGTGTCAAAAAGGTCAAATCGCCCACACAACATCGTGCTAGTGTCAGACTGTCAACTAGCTTATGAGAAATCTGAAGCACATAAAATTCATAATTAGCTATTGCATATGTACATATACAAATACATATAGTACTATATTGTATTATATTTGGGTTATTTTCAATATTTTTGAGATGGTTGACTAAAAAGTTTACACACTACAAAACACTACAAGCATTTGGCTAAAAATAAGGATTAGTTAGCCAGTGGAAGATAGTTTTATTCACATCACTGAGAGGGAGAGTCTGGGAGTAGCTCATTATATTCGATACTAAAAAAATTAAAACCATGAAACTTTAAAATTCGAAACTTTGATGCCATTGAAAAGAAACCCAATACACATTGCACATGTACTGTATGATAGTTCATTCATATTGACGATTGCTCATTAGCATTCATAGCTATAATTACAGTATACGTACATATATAATAACCAATAGTGGTTATTAATTATATGTAATAAGCAAGCTAGCGGCAATAGAAACCTATAAAAGGAGTTATTGTATATGATTAAAAAAAATCATGGAGAAAAAAAAAAGGCGAACCGATGACTTAAAACAAGAATATCTGCTATATTTGTACAAAATTATTGACATCTTTTTGGCATTTGAAATACATATAAAAAGCCCAATAGAATACAGTACATGTCTTTAATCACAAGTCATCTGTAAAAATAAATGTGAATACTATCGCCTTAACTACAGTTTATATACACATAATGCATTCATTGGCCCTGAGAAACTGTACTGATAATCAACAATAATGGCTGAAAGAAGAGTGCCTTCAAAATCTTTTAAGGAGCGATTTGCTCATCAGCTGAAATGCAATGTGAATATTGAATTCAACACTGATGAAAACAGCCAAACAGTCGGTACAATCATAAGCAAAGCATACAGCAGAGCTACTCTTGAGGTATCACCATGTTTAGCCAAACAACCATCAACAGCTACTCTCACCCTCTGGTCACAAGAAGGTTCACCTTTCCCTCTACTTCCCTCTCTCATCTCTTCCACACTCTCTTCTCCTGGTAGTGAACACTCTGTGAAATATCCCATTACTCAGACACAACCAGGAAAACACAGCATCGCATTTACTCCATCGACAAGATGTGATCAACTGTTAGTACAAGTAGGAGGTGTTGATGTGCCTGATAGTCCCTTTACCCTCCCAATAATACCCACACTAGAAATGAGAGGGGAACCAGTTAACATTACAACTGGTTTAAAACAACCACATGGTATAGCAGTGTGTGATAATGGAAATATTGTGGTAGCTAAGTCTAATGCAAAAAAAATTGCATACCAGTACTGAACAGAGTGAGAGAAAAACTAAAGTCATTTTGAAGTATCTAGTCAGTAATAAAATAGTTAACAGGTAACAGAATTCATAGCAGACTACCATCAATAGGTTATTATTTGCACTTAAAGAAAATTGGGTAAGCTAAGGAAGGATTTGAAGTGATGTACATGTAGAAGTTTCTTTTCTACTAAATAAGCATGCCATTGATTTCATGTTCACACATAGCAAATTTTAATTAAGCAAAAAAGGGGAAATAACACATAATATGTACTATACATGAATGTAAAGTAACAGTTTCTAGTCTTCAGTAATTTAACAGAATTGCGTTTCATTCAACAATCTACATGTATAGTCCTCAGTGATCACCCCATCCTCCATTATCCTACTGGCCTTGTTCTCTCCATCTCCTGATACAGCTCTATGTTTACACAGGATTACTGACAGTAACCAGTATACTAGGTATACAGTAAAACAGTTCAACAGTAGATGCCATACAAAGCAACAGACTATAAACTGTGTGTTACTATGGTAGTCCCTATCCCAGTACACAGGACCGTATAACACTACTCCGATCTGTATCATCCACGTACCCTGGAAGGCAATACCAATACCTATATCTATATTGATGAGGAAGGACAGTGGATTCCATACTCTCAATACAGTGATAAGGAATGTGCCAAACACTATACACGCTTGAAGAAGGTGACATGTTGAGTCCAGTGAATCACGTAAATGAGTATGAAAGTACAAGACATAGCTCTGAACGAGCAATATATTAGCACAGAACATACGACATATTTTACCCATAACAGACTCCTTAGAACACATAGCAAGCAAATCCACGAGCCCAGATGTAATAATGCACAAGTATATCGTGATGTGGTGTAGTTTAGCCATTGTACCAAACTGTGACCCGTTGTTGCTGTCATAGATGGAATATAACTTGAAGATGATGTGGTTCCTTGCACGATCACTAGCTATATTAGAGAAACACAACTCTATTGCTATTGCCAGCAATGGAAACATTATCTTAGCCAGTGGTTCTAGAGGAATATGCGGCCATATTGGCAAGGGAATGTATGACAAGCGTACAGCAACACGATTAGAGGAACTGACCCACTTGAATCTCTGCCACAAGCTCAGGGTGATCCAGAACAAACCATAAACTATTAACGTTGCACCAGGTAAAATATGGCCTGGTAGGCTACCCATTGTAGATAAATACTGTATGTAACAGCAAGCAAGACAAAAAATACAAGATACATAAAATAACTGAGTGTTTAATATGGAAGTGAGTCAGTCAGATTATATATACAGTATGGAAATGGCTTCTACCGTGAATTCTCTAAAAATTCGGCACAAAGGGGTAAGGCTATTAATATTAATTTTTAAACAAAATTTTTGAAATTGCAAAGTTTTCACCTCGTGCGATTACTTTGACGAAATTAGAGGCTGTTGGGGAAGCAACAGAATGAAAAGGTTATCTGGCTGGTGCAGTTGTAGTGGTCTTTTCCTTTGATGGAACGAAATCAGAATAAAGGGCAACAATAACTTAAAAAATAAATATTTAGAGTATTTTTTACTATTTTCTTGTGAAATAATTATTTATTTATGAAATTAGAATGCGTTTAAGTTTTGGAGAACTTACGGTATTTACATGATTACTTTTAAACACACACAATGAATATTAACTGTGAATGTCATTTACAAAGTGAAGGCAGTTGATCACAAAAACAATTTTTTGAATGTGGTTATATACATATAGTATGACAAATTTGCAGCCCTAACAAAATTAGCTACTGTACATTGTACATGTAGTCATGTACATATATACAATATATATTGGGTTATTTTCAATATTCTCGAATGGCTGACTCTTGCTGTCTGAAATTAAAAAAAAAAACAAAAAAAAACTTGAACAGAAGCACGTTGGTTTATATCTGAAATAAGGATTAGCTAGCCAATGGAAGCCAGTTCTACCAAAAAGGTTGGAAAAAGTTCCCAGCAATAACTTTTTTTCCATTACATCATTGCAAGGGTGTGTCCAGGAGTATAGTTCATTAATTCGATAATTATTAAGCAAAATAATTTGTCCAAAAATTTCCGACCCATGAAATTTTGAAAATTTAATTTTGAATTTTTAATACCACAGAAATAAACCTCAATCTATTGTGATTCATTCGTATTGACAATTACTCATTAACATTCATAGCTACATGTACATGTACGTATAATGTACATATATGTGTGCACATGTACATGATGTACATGTATGTGTGCACATGTACATGTACGTGTATATAATAATCACTATAATGCTATATGTACGAGTAGTGGCAACAATTATTAATTATACATAAAAAGCAAGCTAGCGACAATAAAAACCTATAAAGGTGCAAGTGGAGAGCTATTGTATATGATTAACAAAAGAATCGTAGAGGAAAAATAAAAAAAAACAGACAATTGATGACTGAAAACATGAATATCTGGTACTTTTACAAAGTTATTGACATCCATTTAGCATTGGAAATACATGTAGACACCAATAGAATACAGTACATGTCTTTAGTCACAATACATCTGTAAATATAAGTTAATATTTTAGCTTTATATAACACATTCTTTGACCCCCATAAACTGTACTGATAATCATCAACAATGTCTGAAAGAAGAGTGCCTTCAAAATCTTTTAAGGAGGCAGTTTGCTGATCAGCCTGATACCGGTGGAAATAAATTTAACTATAATATTACTAAATGTACGCGTATGTAACTAAGAGTAAGTACTAAAAGGAGTGGTGCATGTTAAATTTATACCTTTTCATACTTTTGCACAACTCAGCACAGAGTAAACACGTGTTGGTAGTCTACCTTCTCTATTTACCACATTAGCCATTTTTAATTACTTTTTTCAAGTTAGTATTATTTTTTTATACACATATGTACATATAAAAGAACAATTTAACAGCCATGTTAGTAGAAGGTGGCACGTTGAGTCTAGTGAGTCTTGTAGGTGAGCATGAGAGTGCCAGATATAGCTCCGAACGAGGAATATATTAGCAAAGAACATACGACATATTTTACCCATAACGGACTCCTTAGAACACATATAGCAAACAAATTCATGAGCCCAGATATAACAGTACTCAAGTACATTTTGATGTGGTCTAGTTTAGCCAGTGTCGTACCGAACTGTGAGCTGCTGTCATAAATGGACCATAACTTGCACGATCACTAGATTTATTAGCAAAACACAACTCTATCGTTATTATCAACAATGGAAACAGTGTCTTAAGGCGGATTTACATCATAAACGTAACGTTTACATAACGTAAGCGAATACACGGGAAGAGTACGAACCGTTAACGTAACGTAAAAGTTGAATCAAGTTCAACTTTAAACGTCACTTTAACGATTCATACTCTTTCCATGTATTTGCTTACGTTACGTAAACGTTACGTTTATAATGTAAATCTGCCTTTAGCCAATGGTTCTAGAGGAATGCGCAGCCATATTGGCAAGGGAATGTATGACGAGTGTACAGCAACACGATTAGAGGAACTGACCCACTTGAATCTCTGCCACAAGCTCAGGGTGATCCAAAACAAACCATAAACTATGAACACTACACCAGGTATAACACAACCTAGGAGGCTACCCATGGTAAGCAGATATGTAACAGCAAGCGAGACAAATGTACAGGATAAAATAACTGACTGCTCCACATGGAAGTGAGTCAGTTAGAATGGTATGGGTATATAGTACAGTATGATGAATCCGACTACTGTTAAATAACTTTATAACACACAAGACGAACATACTACATACATTAACTGTGAATGTTACTTTTTAAAAGAAGGGTAGTTCAATCAACTGCATTAAGACACATTGCAATTGGAAATATATCAGTAAAATAAATTCCAACAAATTTTCCACCCACCCATACTCATTGTACTATAAATGATGACCTTTTATTCACCCCACAAGACAAGATAAAAAAATTTGACATTCTGTAGTATAAAAAGATGTACAAGTATACTACATTTATACTATACATGTAGCCTTGCCCTTGTCTTTAGTTATTATTATGTTGTATTCGGCTGTCATAATGCTCTATTATAGCTATAAGGTATAAACCATAACACAAGGGTCTACCTTATTCTCACTATTAATTGTGTGTACATAATTAAGCGATTTTTCAATATTAATCAATTAATGTGTACTAAATAAAAAAGTTTTTATAAATTTATCGCAAACTAATAATAGTTAATTAACAAATTAACGCATACTAAATTTAGCAAAAAATTACATAATCGCTAAAAGCACTAAATTTAGTACACGTAATCAATAGTGAGAATAAGGTATATAAACTATCACATTCTTTAGCCTTTTACAGTAGACAGGACTAGTCACACAGAGAACAATTGAAAATGGCTGAAGGAGGCAACAAAAGCAAAACAAGTAAAACAACATACATGTATAGTAAACCCACTGTCGAGAAATCACCATGTTTAGCAAAAGAACCATCAACAGCTACTCTCCCCCTCCAGTCACAAGATGGTTCACCTTTCCCTCTACCTCCCTCTCTCATACCTTACACACTCTCTTCTCCTGGTAGTGAACACTCTGTAAAATGTCCGACACAACCAGGAAAACACAGCACTATATTTACTAATTGGGCAAGACGAAGTATGTTGCTGAAAACTAATTTGAGATGGCCAGGGAGTATAGCTGTGCATGATAATGGAGATATTGTGGTAGTTGAGCAGCATGGTTTAAATTGTGTAACAATACTGAAAAACGAGGGGGGGAAGACAAGGCTATTTGGAGGAAATGGAACATATGATTTCAATTTTACTCTCCATGGAGTGGCTTTTTCCAATGACGGCCATATTTTAGTAACAGACGATTATCGACTACAAAAACTAACAACTGATGGAGTGTGTATTAAGACAATTGGTAAAAGGAGAAGTCAGGATTATGATGAGGATAAGAGCTTTTTTTTCCCCAAAGCTATTGCAGTCCATCCTACTACAGGACAGATATTTGTTGCTGATAAATACCATATTCAAGTCTACAACAATGACCTAACCTATTCACGCATTATCACTTCAAATGAGCCCATATCTGGGATATTCAACACTCCCAGTGACGTAGCACTTGACAACAAGGGTTATTTATATGTTGCTGAGCAGCATAGCCACTGCATTACCAAGCTGTCAGCTGACGAAGGAAAGTTTATTAAAAGCTTTGGTTCTGATCGACTGATCCAACCTATCGCTGTTGCTACTCACCAAAACCTAGTGTCTGTCCGTGAGTTAGTTAACCAATGTATAACAGTATTCAGCACTGATGGGAAGTTTCTTAGACAATTTGGTGGTGGTGGGAACGAACTGTGCTCTGTTCCTTTCAGTGGTATAGCAATAGATTCCTCAGGCAAACTGTATGTTAGTGACACTGACAATAACAGAATAATAGTTTATTAAATTACTGTTTTTGTTTTGGTAAATTTATGGCTATCATTCAAAATTGCATGCATTCAGTATACTGCTAAACAATATTACATTACTCCATTCAATATGATTAAGCTGCATGCACTACATGTAAACGATGCAATTATACTAAAAATAAAAACACTAAAAGAACACAAAACGAACATTTCCACTAAAATATACAAGAGAAAACAATTTTTTTCTCAGTAGAATTCTTCACTTCCACTCATCAATATTCATTGATCATTATAAAATTAACAGCATGCTTAATGTCCAAAAAAAGCTTCCAAGGCAAAAACTTGACTCTACTTCAAGCCTTAACTAATCTACTTGTCCTAAGCACAACGATCTCCTCAAAGTTTATTGTGAAACTGTTGTCAGGTTATTTGTCGAGACTGCACCATCAGTACAGAACACAATAAACACACCTACAGTACATGTACTACCTCATATCAGAGTGCTATCCTAAACACCATCAACAAATTCTGAATAACCTGGTCCCAGTTAAACACAAACTAGCTAATATGGACTCAGCCATAACACACCTTGCTATCAGAGAAGGAGAAGTACATATACTACAACAGGGGAAACATCAAGGAAGAAATAAACCAACACACTCAAAAACTCATTGACAGCATACAACGATCACAAACACACTTAACACAACAGGTGGACACCATTGTAAAACGAAAGACACAAACACTAGTAACACAGAGACAACAAGCACAGAAACTACACACTCGACTCCAGACCTGCCAGGACACCATTGAACACATTCCCAAGGAATGGACTCAACAACAAATAGTCACACAAAAACACACAATGATGGACGAAATGAACACAGCTAGTCACCCTACAGTGTTCCAGCCAATAGAAAATGCTGATATTGAATTCTACACAAATGAAACCAAAATAGAGCTTGGCATCATGCAAAGCATATAGCACAGCTACTCTTGAGGCCAAACAATGTTCAACTAAACAACCATTACAGCTACTCTCACCCTCCAGTCACAAGATGGTTCCACCTTTCCCTCTAGGCTCTACCTCCCTCTCTCATCTCTTCCACACTCTCTTCTCCTGGTAGTGAACACTCTGTGAAATGTCCTATTACTCACACACAACCAGGAAAACACAGCATCACATTTATTCCATTGACACGACAAGATCAACTGATAGTACAAGTAGGAGGTGTTGATATACCTGATAGTCCCTTTACCCTCCCAGTAATTACCCACACCAGAAATGAGAGAGGAACTAGTTAAAATTATAACTGGGTTAAAACAACCATACAGTATAACAGTGTTTGATAATGGAAATATTGTGGTAGCTGAGTCTAATACAAATTGCATAACAATATTGAACATACAGAGTGGGGGGAAAACTAAAGTCATTTGGAAGAGATGGAACAACACTGACAGACAGGAAGTTTGTGTGTCCTCATGGAGTAGCTATTTCCAGTGATGGGCATATTCTAGTATAACTGACTTACATTGACTACAGAAGCTAACAATTGATGGAGAATGTGCTAAGGCAGTCCATCTCAGTGAGTGGTGTACCATTATTTAGGAGTTCCTCAGTGATCACCCCATCCTCCATTATCCTACTGGCCTTGTTCTCTCCATCTCCTGATACAGCTCTATGTTTACACAGGATTACTGACAGTAACCAGTATACTAGGTATACA
>JAYJLX010058624.1:7591-30166 GCA_036873525.1 Chalinula nematifera | reverse complement strand
CTGTGATTATTACTGATGTATATTGTCAATACTGTGTACATGTTGTCCATGGGTTGTATATACTGTGATATAGTTGCTGTGAATATTGTTGACATACAACAGATCATTATCATCCACTGTAATACCAGTGGGCCAGTGCAGTTGACCTGGGTTAGATCCCTTAGTACCAAATGAAGAGACAAACTGACCCTCAGCAGTGAACTTCTGTAAACGATGATTACGACAATCAGTTACATACACGAATCCTTGACTGTCAATAGTCACATCATGAGGATAATCAAACTGACCCTGTCCTGAACCCTTACTACCAAACATGTGAGAGAACGTTAGATCAGGATGGAGAGCTTGGATACGATGGTTATAGTTATCAGCAATAAATACCTGTCCTGTTGTTTTACTGATTGCTATACCTAAAGGATAGTTGAACTGTAATGGACCAATACTGTAACTACCAACACACGATATACAGTCACCCTCCATTGTGAATTCTTGTATACGATGATTGTAACTATCTGCTACTAGTATAGTTCCTCTTGAAGTAATAGCCACACCTTGAGGAATCTGGAACTGTCCCTTGTTTTCCCCACATGAACCAAATGATCGAATCTTCTTCCCTTCTCTGTCCAGTATGGTAATACAGTGACCATTAGCCTCACTGACTACCACTAGTCCATCATCAGTTACAGCTACTCCTGCTGGTACATTGAGTCCAGTAATAGTCTTGACTCTCATCTTGGGTGGGGCTGAGGTTTGCAAACAAGGTTGCTCTATGGCATTTATAGAGGTTACATAATTATCCATGACGATTTTAAGTCGGTTCTATACTTCTGTAAATCGAAATTTTTCAGTTATTGACTTTTTGCCTTCTTGATGATTCAGACATTATAGATATCGACTGCAAATGTGCAAATGCAGAACTTAGATCTAATAGCCACACCCACTTAGTCTAATTATAATAAAATCTTTTATGGCACGTGACCACGACACACGTGACACGTCCACCATACCACCACCACGTGTAGAAGTCTAGAAGTACAGAGGACTCGCTGACGAGAACTGAAGATGATGGTGGGTCAATGAGATGTATCGGCTGTGTGTACTAGACTGTAGAGAGAATTCTGCTGTCTTTCGATTGTGCCGTTTATCATAATCAGGAGTATGTTACATATTTATAACGCAGATATAAGGAAAATTTTGGGGTGGAAAAATATTTATTAATTAGATTAATTATTATTTCACCCGGGGCTCCCACCACTAGGGTGGCGTGACGAATCGCCCCTTTATTTATTAGTTTAATTATTTCCCCGGGGCTCCCACCATTAGATGGCGTGACGAATCGCCCCTTCATTTATTAGGTTAATTATTTCCCTGGGGCTCCCACCACTAGGGTGGCGTGACGAATCGCCCCTTTATTTATTAGGTTAATTATTATTTCCCCGGGGCTCCCACCATTAGGGTGGCGTGACGAATCGCCCCTTTATTTATTAGGTTAATTATTTTTATTAGGTTAATTATTATTTTCCCGGGGCTCCCACCATTAGGTGGCGTGACGAATTGCCCCTTTATTAGGTTAATTAATTATTATTTCCCCGGGGCTCCCACCACTAGGGTGGTGTGACGAATCGCCCCTTTATTATAGGTTAATTATTATTTCCCCGGGGCTCCCACCATTAGGTGGCGTGACGAATCGCCCCTTTATTATAGGTTAATTATTATTTCCCCGGGGCTCCCACCATTAGGGTGGCGTGACAAATCGCCCCTTTATTTATTAGGTTAATTATTATTTCCCCGGGGCTCCCACTATTAGGGTGGCGTGATGAATCGCCCCTTTATTTATTAGGTTAATTATGATTTAACTGGGGCTCATACAATTAGGGTGGCGTGACGAGTCGTCCCTCTAATATAGTGTGTTAAGCATGTATGTACATTACTATATTGTGGCTAATCCACGTGTTATGCTTTTCATCCTATTTAGTGCCCCTTCAGTTCAGCTGTTCATTATTAAATAATAACATCCTACCACCCATAATAATTTGACCACACCCACTAGTAATATAATTGAATGGGCGTGGCCAGGATCTTGTAAGTAATCAACCTGGAGGGTGTGTCTAGATCAGAATCCCAGCTTCATTTGTCATATAAACTGGGTTTTTTCCTCCCCTACTTTCCTGGCAATTCTACTGTTGCTTACTGTAAATAAGAGTCCTGAAGGGTAAGTAGAAACCCCATTATTATTTATGAATTAACACAATTATCAACATCAAGTAGGCGTGGCTGGGTTAAGCAAGGTTGTTTATACACAATGTTGGTGTAACCAAATAATGACATAACACAGAAAAGGACTCGAGTAAATGCATAAAATAGCAATGCTCTGGTTTCAAATACAGCATCCAATGATTGCCAAGTCCAATAATGCTCTGTTCACTAAACCTTAAAGAAACTAGGCATGATGTATGATCAAGTGGTCCTGATATAGTTGGCTGAGAAGGGAACTTTGGTAACCAGTACTAACCACACCTATTTATGTTGCTTAGAGTCACACCCCTACTATCAATGTTTAGTAATGACTACACCCATTTATAAGTTATAGTATAGTAGTGGAGTAACTTGCATTCATGTAACTTTCATTCATACAACTTTCATTCATACAACTTTCATTCATACAACTTTCATTCATACAACTTTCATTCATACAACTTTCATTGCCCTGTCACAGTAACCCCATCACAAGTATTCTTAAATTCCATTTTTATTTTAGCCAGGTAAAATACGAGGGTTAACTCACACCTGCTTTTACTATGAGCCACACCCTTTTAAACATTTATGGCAAGGGTAATGACCACACATTTTATCATAACTAACAAAAAATAATAATAAAGTATACTCTATCGATAATGCCAGTGTTATATAATTATAGTCAGGGTGGGGTTAAGGGGGTGCTGGTACGAGGGAGATCAGATGTATTCAACTGTCTTGTGGCATTGTGTTTTTTCGATTTATCCAAGTCCACTCTATTAATCAAACTGGTAATCAGCTCATCTTGTAGCTCACCGAATATCTTCCTCTCTCCTGGTTCAATAGCCCAGCAGCTCTTCATTATCTCGTATATAGCCATGGGACAGTGTGCTGGCTGCTCTAGGATCTGATGCCGTAATATGCACTCAGCTGCTTTGGCATTAGTCAGCTGATTGTAGGGGCACTCCCCTAGTGAAAACACCTCCCACAGGAGGACACCATAGGACCATATGTCGCTGTAAATGGAGTACCTCCCATGGGCTAGTGCCTCGGGTGGAAGCCATCTTAGCGGTACAGGGAAGCCCTCTTTGCTGCCGATACGACAATAATCATCAGAATGGAGTTTATAGCTTAAACCGAAATCAGATATTTTAACTTTCAGTCCACCACCGACCTGTGTATAATACAGAATAAAGATCAAGTTTATGAAGCTACGTACTGACTAACCTGACAATTCCTTGCTCCAATATCCCTCAATATGATCCTCTTCTTTGATATATAATCAAGTGCGTCTGCTATTTGTATTCCAATCGATACCAGCTCCTCATTGCCAACCAGGGTTTGATCTGCTTTGCTCGCTGATGCCTGTAACTGGGGCTTGGAATCGGTGACATCTGCAAAACTTGCAAAGCTTGTTCTGCTCTGCAAGTCCATCTCGAGCCACACCAACGCAGTGGACTGCAAGAAATCGACCAAACTGCCAAACTCCAGGTATTCATAGATCATGTATCTTGGATCCACTTCAGTGCATACTGCTAGTAGCTGTATTATATTAGGGTGGTCAAAGCCTGATGCCCATACCATTTCGACATGGAAGTCCTGGTACAGGAGACCTTGAGGGTCGTTAATCCTCTCATTAACCGACTTAACGAGTACTGTTGTGGACAATTCGTTGCCAATTAGCTTTGATGCCTCGCCACGGTAAACCTTACCAAAGGAAGTCTCGCTCACCTCTGACAGAAGGCATATTTTTGCCTGTGGAACTTCCATTGCTTTGAGTCTTTGCTTCGGAGAGAGTCCCACTATGTCTTCTCGACTTATATTATTGATGTACCGTCTGCCCGTTCCCATGGGCACCTCTAACCACGGCTGTATGGCCATGTTCTTCGGTAAAAGCAGAGTTCCTCTCTTGTTTGTAGCTTCTTGTAGTTCTGTCAAGCCGCCATCAGTGGCTTCCAAATCGCTCTCAGCCCCGCCTCCTCCAGCACTGCTAGACATTCTCCGCCTCCTTTTTTCGTACAAGGTTCTCGGGGTACTGACTCGAGCAGGACGCTTGTAACAACGGAAAAAGCAGACTGCAGCTATGATGAAGCACAGGACTAGTGCTACGGCCGAAAATACACTAATAGACACGGCAATGGCCAAATCATCTTGAGGTTCAGACATTTTGTTGTTGTTTCTTTGCAAATAGCGAGCCACGCCCTAGTTTGTATCACGTGATACAATGATTTCACGTGTTACCACATGCATGGTAGCTTGTATATAAAGCAGCTGCTAGAGCAAAGAGGAGGAGCACAAGCATCCCTCCTCGTTGCCAGAGGAAGACTAAACATTGGATCAGATCACTTCTGCCATTTTACCGCCACTTGAGAAATGCACATTAATTAGAACATTCATTGAATAACATCAATTGACAGTGATTACTTCTTTATAAACAACAATACAATAGCTCTAGTTGGACATATTATTGGTGTATAATAATATATAATATTCTGTACAATGGTACGAGTGTGATATAGTGGAAGAAACTCAAAATAAAATAATAAAAAATAAAATAAGTACATACACGTTGTTTTCAATACAATTAATGTTACATTATCATGCTAACTCTTATCAACGTTTTTATATCTATCTTTTTCAATAAATGTCACAAGGTGGGCGGTACTAGTTCCCATGAGGATAATCCTTGCCACGTCCGAGTGAGACATGTCCAACACCTGCTGCCCATTCACATAATGTAAATACTCGCCAACCTATGGAAAATACAATAGTATACTGAAATATACTGAGATATACTATATGATAAGGCTAGGTTTTGATCGTATGTTTTAACATTCTTTTATACTAATTTAATTAATTAATTGCCAATTATATTATATCCTTAATTAGGTATTTATAGTTGAAATTCATTCCATAACTAAACAGCCATGATGAACAACAATATCGAACAGAAATATTCGCCTAAAGCTTTCACTAATCTCCTAACCTGAAGTCCCGTAGCCGCTGCGGGTCCGTTAGGGTCAACAGTGTGTACGTAAACTGGATTAGACCCTCTAATAACGAATCCATAACCAACCGGGTCACTAACAACCTACAGGGAAAACATAACACCATTAAAATTACAAATTTTAACTAAGAGAATAATCAAATATTTACATCGATCGTTCGCTCGATGTAATTCCCGCTGGGATCCAGCAACTCTTCTAGCGTAACTTTAGCAAAGGATGGGTGACTAATCACTGTGTAATTAAGATCATAATTAACAGGGGTTTACTCTATAAGTGGGTGTGGCTTACTCTGAGGTGCCTGTACAGTGGGAGGCTGCATATGCGGCTGCATGTGAACGTAGCCTTGCTGATCGTCCATAGTAGCTCCAGTATCAGCTGCCGTAGGTTGTACTATGTTATTACTCGATCTCATTTGAATATAACTATAATTAAAGATAATAAATTAATTAATAGCTAATGAACAGGGGCCACCCCCAATTGCTTACTCGTCCATCTCGTCCTCATCTAGTGGGGGTGTGGTCGATGATTCCCCGGCGTGATTGATACTCTCAGAACTGTTCTGTGAGGAGTCGTAGCTTGCCATAGAAAGTCTGTTCTCAGGATCCCCAATGCTACTGGTATCGTCTGAGGTCGAGTTGAGGATGGAGCCAACCCTCTTCTTGATTTTACCAGCAGTTGTCTTGCGTTTCGAAGGCTCGTCATTTCTGAATCTGAAGAATAGGAACTCATCCTTAAAGTGGTGATCATCGCAGACTACAGAAAGAGAGAGGCAAGTCACAATTTGTATACTATATAACTAAATTTTCATGGTCTTAAATTTTGTGATCAATGTGTGGTTTCGATGCTGGTTACACACATGTTTGTACAGCTTATTATGCAAACATTAAACATATGTTTAATGGTGAGGACAAATACACCTACAACAACATACAACGTATCAGATAAAAGCACCACAAGTTGCTTTGAGGGTGTTCATTGACATACTCCTGGGTTTCCACCCTTGTTTACTTGATATTGCAAAATAAATGTGATATTGTAAACATCGTTCAGTGACCGACAGTAAACAAACTTACTGTGTTCAAGTGATACATCATTAACAAGGTCAATTCACCCTCAATATCATGAATTATGCGTATAGCAGTTTAGATACACGGCGTTATCTTATATTTGGCATTTAGTAATTCACAATAGAAATTGCCAAAACTATAAAGATGTAAAATTACAAATGTTCATGTCCATATATACACAACTATGTGCCTACGTGAATCGCCAAAAGTAAAAAAAAAAACAAGACAACAACTGAATTATCTTATGATAATTGTCAAATATTTGCACCATCAAATATAACCTACTGTACATAAATACAGTACATAGCACTAACTAACCATGTTTGAAAACGCCAGCTTCCAGCAGCTGCCTGCCAATATCAATAGCCTCTCCTCTGGTTGAGGCCTCATTTCGGGTGATAAGCCAATCAACGAACTCGCGAGCCACGAAACACTGCTTGTAGGTGGTTAGATGGAACTTGCGGTCCTGAATAAGGTTGCTTCCGTCCGTTCTAAGTCTGTTAATAAGTGGAAAGGAAGGAAATAAAGGTGTTAATGTGATACCCAAGTTTGTTTGCTTTCTATGGTAACAAACCTGCTGTATATTCGTTGCCCCTTTGCCACAAGTAGAGTGTCTGTGGGCTCTTCATAGGTCCCGTCGTCTTTACGGAAACGGTAAAACAGCTTTTCATCTTTGAAATCATGGTCATCACAAACTATTAAAGAACAAAGAGACAAATCAAGGCACTGTTGTACTTCATCAATTCATTATTTTTTTTTAAAAAAAATTAAAATATTTCTTTTTATGATAGAGTCAGCCATCTTGACTTTAACCTAGTATGTAATCTTGTTAAATCAAATTTGATGTCCCACATGTATAGAAACTATTAACAATACAAAGATATTTCGCCAGCTGGTAGAAATATAACTGATTAACCTATTAGTACTTTACGAAAACAGTACATGGGGTAATTACATTTGGCAAAATACCACAAGATAAATGCCAGTGGGAGCACAAAATCTAAAATTAAATTTAACATTTTTAAAAGGGAAATTAAACTGAGAGCATGCATGGTTCAAAGTTCAGAACAATACCTACTTCCTAAGCATAAATTATGTATGTCCTCCCTCCAATTCTCTCTTTAATCATCCCACGCATATTACCCAACCCTCTCTAACCATATCTGGAACTACAGAAGGAGCTATGTATGCACGGGCTTTCTTTCCAAAATTAGTCAAGAGATAGCGAGCTATGGCAGGAAATGCTGTCATGTTTATACCGATTGCTAAACATGGAGGAACACCAACAGTTACAAAACACTACCTCTAACCAAACACACACACACACCATACACATGCACAATGAGATTCATCATCTATCTACTCTATACTCTATCAAAGGGTTGCCATGTGTTTATTTTCTAGACAAAATAATTGTCTTAATTCAATCTCATGGACTAATTGTCTTCTAATGTTCCACAAAACAAAAGGAAATACAATACATTAGCAAAAACAAGTTTATGTTACCAAGCGGACATCGAGGAGGCATAATTATATCAGGAATAAAATACCCACAGAAAATACCATACTAAAAACGTTGAAACACAATTATCATAAACACAACATTGCTTAGGATAATAATATCTATTGTATAGTTTATCAAGACATGAGCTTGCTTTGTGTACCGAGTGCTTACCGTGGTGGATGACTCCGGTTTCTAGCAGTCTTTGCATCATGGCGACCGCCTCCGCTCTGCTCTCGACCTCTCCTTTATTAATCAGCCAATCCACCATTTCCAAGCCTATAAAACAAGTCTCGTATGATTTGAGGTGATATCTTCGCGTCTTTATGACGGGAGGCTGCTCGTTGTGCAGGAGGAGACGTAGCTCTTCGCCAACGGCCAAAATAGCAGCCTTATTTGAGGCACGAACTGTGTTGGTCATTCTTCGAGGTTGACTGGAGTATCTTACGATGTTGAACGAGTCCTGTCTTGATACCGGAGGTAAGTAAGTCTTCTTTGAAATACGGTTGAGGTTTTCGTGGCTTAAACTTTCAGGTAAACTTGTTGTTTTGCTTCGAAATCTGCCTTTTAGCTTCCCTGGACTGGACGAAGGCGATGATTCTTTACTACCCAAACTTCTGACTGACAAACTTAAACTACGGGAACTTGGGTCAAAGTATCCGGACATATTCGGAACGTGATACGGCGACAGCTCGACAAGACCCCCCTGGACTGGCTTCCTGTAGGTGGTGTGTGTGCAAAAAGAAGGTTATAAAGTATGTCAGTATGAGTGTTTGTGTACTGTACTATTTAGTTATACAACAATACGCAATGAACACAAACTGAATACTTTTTCCTTGGTGAGATATTTCTCACCATTCTAATTACTACCCGTATGTAAGCTACTGTGAACACAGGAACATCACACGGGTGGTTCTGCTTCATAGCTCTAAATCAGTCACACTAAGCCAGGATTCAAGTATATGAAATAAAGAGGGCTGGCTGGGCTGCAATCATGATTTATAGCACCCTGTGCACTGCACAGGTTTAATTAATTAAAAAGGGGAGGGGCTCAACATCATCTATACTGTACATTATATTATTAAGCCAGCACTACTAAGCATGTATGGGGGTTGTGTTTCTTATCTCCGATAGGCTTTGATCGTCAACAATGATCTGTTTGAATTGGCAGTAAAATCCAGTAAACAACCGGCCAACACCCATTGATAAGAAAGGATCGACTCAGCATACACACATACACGTACCCCAGCAACATCACCATCACAAATAAATAGTACTATATTATAGTAAGTAAATATAGCTCGTGTATTAGATGAGAAGAAACCATCGATCATTTCGATCCCATAATTCCTCCCCTAGCTCCTTTATTACGTTACAATGAAGGTCTCGCTTCGAAAGCAGACTTACTAACTTGCTGATTAAGTCCTACACTGATAAACGCGCCATCATTATACCAATAGATGCAATATAGGCTGTACTATAGGCTGTACTATTGTACTATATTAATTACTACAATGTGTACTATCTAACTGTGCCAATTTTATCTATATAAGGCCTTCACACATGTGCTATGCATGTGTTTCATGTTATAGGATTCTTGTGTGTATATTGTTCTTGCATGGATCTCATGTAGCACGTGAGGAGAGAATGATGAAAACCTATTATTTCATGCTTTGTCACTTACACAGAGTCAACAGGTTCAGTAGTAATTATCAATTATTACAGTTTGTTTTTGTGGAAACATCCTGTACTACATAGACAGAAGTTTATATGCTTATTTTATACAGACTGACGAGTTTTCATGACAGCTGGTATGACATGTATGTTGAAAATAGGGAAGCTTTATCAGCTGTATACTTATAAATTGAACCTGCAATTAGCTTTATGTCTTTGTTGTTTAAGTATGTTGGCATTATAGCTGTAAGTTCAAAGTATGCTTGTTTACTATTTGTGTAAGGGGTTTAATGACAATCTTATCTTTGTTTAATGTATTTTTTTCTTCTAGTAGGAATTCAGTCGAATGGTTTATTTTTTTTGGTCAAAAAATATACAAAGCAGACCAAAGCCTGCCGAATGTATTTTATCTTGTATTATTTTACACTTCCCCTCTGATTATACAGTCAAAAGCGTTGATCCAATAAAGGAATTCGTAAACCCAATAAAGGATTGCTTAATGCAATGTTGTTAAATAATAGAATGCCTACCACGCACGAGAGGGAATACATATGTTATTGTTACCTTCACACCTGTAATCATGGCTTCGATGCTTTGAACAAAATGGTTTGCGTTATAGCCTTTATTGTTGAACATGTGCTAATATCTGGGTCTGCCTGGCAGCCAATATCAGTATACATTATCAACCAGCATAGTATAGCATGCAGTATGTAACAAAGTATAATACTCTAGCTGATCTGTTTTGTTGTTGTCATGTTGTACAGCTAGTAGCTGGTATCAGCCTACGTTGGTTACTATAGGGTGTGGTATAACATAAACACTATACCGGCTCCTATTGCATTACAGCATATATTAGTGTACTACACACAGCGGTGATCATTATATTCACACTGCATGTTAGCATGTTATTGTGAAACATGCGTTACTACATGATACTCATGCACTACATGTTTATATTACCAAGTACAGTGAAACAGGTCAGTGATGCTGGGCTCAGCCCATAAACGGCATAATATACTAGCTGCATACAGAATTATAGCTATTATACACCAAATATCTGCTTGTGCATGTATCTCCCTTCTTAGGCCTATGATATATACTTAACTATTATAATTATATTGTATAACAATTGTTGAAGTACTATAGTACATACTTAAACATTGTGCAGTGTCTAAGACCCATACACTGCCATAGCTATCTGCTCACTGTAACTGGTACTAACCTTTGATAGAATAGCTTCAGATAGTCTCTGATATAGTATACTCTGTGAATCCAGCTGTATACTGATAAATAAATGGCCTGACACTAGCTTGACTGAACTAGATATAGCACCAGTAGAATAATAATCAGTGAAGTGTTGATACCAAAAGCATTTAAGAAAGCACACAACCACTAAGAGACTGCTGCACTGAGCTTAGCACCAGTATATTATATTCAACTAATAGCCAGGTGATCTAGAGTATATACTATTAATACGATTGAGTCACACAGCATCACAGCATGGCTTCACTCTACTATACATCCTGTTTCAGTATATGTGTATATAAATAGTAATTAATATATCAGTGTTAATCAGCTTTTATGAGTTGCGACTAACTTGAATGGCATACTTTACATTAATAACTATATTACCTATTATATATTCCACGTATGTTGAAAGTGTTTTTATATTAATTGTTTCTATGTGCGAAATGTATTGTTGACTTTATTACAGGTAGATAACAATAAACTATTGATATCATGATTTGTCACGTATATATGTTTGCAAGCAGTGCATGTGAATTAGTATACTTCAGCCAAATCTACTGCTAAAGTAGTCACAGCCAAACTTGCATGCATGTAAGCATTACTAATCCAGTTACTACACACACTTTACTATAGAGCAGTGCTGTTTACTCTGTTGGCTGAGTATCAGTAACTGGTGAATCAAAATAACCACAAGAAGGTGGGAATTAAAAAGTCCAAGGGACTGGACCATCAGGGATTTAAACAAGGAGTCCTGATATGAGCCGTATTAAAATCATTACAGTTTAATTATAGTATATACGGTCCAACATATTTTAATACTACCAGCATATATTGTTTAAAGGTGTTGATTCAATGCATATATAGTATACACGTATTAACCTCAGTGTTAAACCATAATTGCATATTGTGAAACTATTATTGGCTGATTGCCTATTTGATAGCGATCTTGCCATACTTCATTAGGAATAATAGTTTACTATTGTTTTACTATATGAGTTTTGTTTTGTATCCTATATTTGAGATGGTTTACGTGAATTCTTTACGAATTAAGCCATCATAAACATTGAATTATTCTCTATCGTTTTTGTCACCATATATATCATAAGAAATACCTGTATTTGATGAACCGTGTTTGGAAGTTTAACTTAATTTCCTTTTTATGCCCTTGGTATGTGCTTGATGTGCTGTGTACTTGTTCCAGTAGTGTCTAAAAATGCATACAGTTATGGCAAAACTATTTTAATATCTTTACACAGATCATTGACGATAGAATGAATGTACCTCATACTCCTACTGATGGTGTATCGTTGCAATCCACGTCTGGAGGGCGGGCCCCAGACCATATTAGAGCAGCTGCAAAAATAGCCGGTATACCACCCAACTCATCCAGACCAATCCAACTGCTACAATTTAGTCCTAATTTGATTAACGATGATCAAGTGAAGCTATTGCAATTGAACAAAGAAACTAGAGATGCTTTGAAAGCAGGAGACAGGCACGTTATCCTGTATAAGACACATGTACACTAGTAATAATTAAACTGTAATACAAGACTAATAAGGGAAATATAGGAAAACGTTCAGTATTTAATTTCTCTAAAATAATTAAATGAAAGTCTACATGAATATAAAAATATTTATTATTTTGTACAAACATTGTTCAGTAATTCGTAGCTGTCACAGTAGAAATATTAAGTTACCATGGGTCATACCGCTCACAAAGACTTTTACTAAGCATATTGAAAGGTTCATTGATTCCAAATGGATCGCGTATTTCCTGTACTGTAATAGACTTGCCTGATATCATAGACTAGCCTAGTTAACCCCTGGTAAGGGGGAGTCGGTAGTATGTGCTATGAAGAGTTGTAATTGACTGGAAGCATTGCATTTTTATTGTAGTCCGTGGAATTTTAATGGAAGGAAAACGCTATATTGAAAATGCTATTGAGTTACCATATATCACATATAATAGTGACGAGTCACTATTATATATGGAGAAATTGAACTATAGTATTTACTCAGGGAAATCAGTAGTGTAGTTCCTTTATTGCCATATGCATGCACGTACTCACATAGCAAAGTCCTTTACAAGACAAAATATCCTTTGTAATGGAGATGATACATGTCCACAGTATATACGACGTGATATGTGATTTCTTTGCACGAATCATTGAAGCATTTGTTCTTTCCTTCCTTGCTTCCATTCAGTGCTATAATATTTTATTTTAATTAGGTTAGTAATTAAGGGTCAGGAAGATGACGATGCTGTGCTGTGTACAAAGGACTCAACCTATGACCTCAGGATATGTGAGACGAGTAACTCCCTGCTGTTATGCCCGAAGTTAACATTTCCTGGTTAGTTTTGTTTTCTGTTACTTACATGGGCAGAAACAATGATAAACTATACAGCTGTTTTATTAAAGTTGGTTTGTGTTGGGACTTTTTCTCGTAAGTTTTCTTTTACGATTATATGAAATAACTATATGAGGGCAGTCAATTAATTACACTACATAATTAATTTGTTAATTACTCAACTCAAAGTGACCCAACTTGTTTTTGCAGCTGATTGCGTATCAGAAGATAACTCCATCGTAAACAGAGAGGTATTTAAAATTGTTATTTATTATTAATAACTCTGATTATTTTGTTAATTATAAATTGTTTGGTTTTCCATTTAAGGTAATCGGTCGTGTATCTAACATTCTTGAAATGAAGAAATGCCGACCTAAAGTCGAGAGGCTCAAGGAAATACTATCAGATGATCTCTATCGAGGGCCGTTGGCAGAAGCAGAGATGGAAGGAACCCAACCAATTCATAGAGAAAGGGTATTTTATTTTGTATAAGCCACACCCCTTTATTGCCGCACCCATTTTTGCAGTATACGTTTGACGATTTATTGCTGTTAGTACAAGCTAGTGAGGTGGAACTGATGGAGGAATTAAGAGTGCAACAAGCATGTCTTATTAATGGTAATAATGATGACGAGGGTAGTAGAGGGTATGTACATGTACACTGGAAAAGGGTACGACCCTATAATTGAATGGTTATTGTAATAAAAAGGTGATAAGTGTCATACATTGCACATATGGGAAGGGGTCAAGGAGTGGACCTATAATTAAATTATTAATTAAATTAATTAGGTTATTGGAGACTGCTGGATGCGGAATATCGTGACGAGGTTGTTCAACAGATATTGACTCTGTTAGTGGAGCAGGACTGGGCGTGGCAATGTGTCCCCCTTGAGAGGTGTTGTGACCTGTTATCAGAGCTTCAGCCATCTTTCATTATTAAACACTGTTTGGAGTGTTACGGCAAATCACATGACCAAGAAGGAATGGGTGTGGTCTATGAGTTAGACGAAGATAAAATCTGTAGGTATTACGCTGAAGTACTATTGAGACCAGCTGGGAAGGTATAGAATATTGATTGTTAATTCAATTTGCTTAAATTATTACACTAAATATGATAGTTCAACTACGATGAATTCCTCGAAGTATGGCAAGAATCTGTACCAGCTGGTATGAAGACCAGTTTGGAACAACTAAAGGTACCGTTACTACTTGCTAAGTACAAATTAACTTCATAATTTAACAGGGGTTGGCCCTTAGTGACAAGAAGACCACGCCTCCTGTTGTGTGGCATTTTCCAGTCGGATACCTCCCTAACGACCCTTCTGCCAGGTATATGCAATCTTGTATCAGTAAGCTGTACCAGTACTTGTACCTGTAAGCTATACCAGTACTTGTACCTGTAAGCTGTACCAGTACTTGTACCTGTAAGCTATATTAGGTACATAGAATGAAAGGAGGTGGGGAGGGTGGTCGACCTATTGACTATATCTTTTTGACAGGTTTGCTAAGCTGTTTGAAGTAAGAGAGAAATGGACATATGAAGATCTGGAACCATACATCAAGTACATATTGATATTTATATCAACCATTAATTATGGGGTAAACCCCTGTCATTATAGGGGGCTAATTACATCGACCACACCTCTCAACACACTCCTACTCAAATATACTAGAGTATCAACATCATCCACTGGAGTCAAACTGTACAATTCCAAAGCAAATCCTGTATAATAACTGATTGTTCATTAAAATTAAATTAATTACAAGTCATTATCGTCTGCATCATATAGCTCCCCTATCAACCTGTAGACATATGAGGGGGCGTTACCCCCGCTATAAAATAGGCGGAGACAGTAAGATTATAGCAACAGTATAATACAGTAACTATTACATGTTAGATATAAAGAGCTCAATGAGATCGGGTGGAACATAATCAAACACAGGATTCTGGATATGGACTTTAGATACAAGATCACCTTCAGCAAAATTCATCACACTGTCTGGACCAACTATCTTATTGAACGTGTCCTACAGTGTAGTTATTAATAGTTATTAATAAAATCTATATAGGGGCGTAGTTTATAAACCTGATCGTATGAGCATAAATACTTGGGAGAGAGTTTAAACATTGCTGCACACACAAGCACCTATAGTAATGAAGAAAGTAAGAACAGGAGGGGGTCCTGTGACATTATAGTTCAAGGGGTCTTGTAATATTATACTGTAAGGGGGTTTTATAGTGTACCGGAACTGAGTGATGGTGAGCCGCTAATGCTAGTGCATGAGATCCATTCAATGCTTTCAGCCTATAGTAAATTGAATTATAATTCAATTTCTAATTAGATGGGCGTGTCCCACTTACCCTCCGTCTGCCATTACTGTATGTGTACCAATAATAACCTGAAAGTGAGCGGAGCCATATTAATATATGGTAACCATGGTAACTAACATACTTTATTAACCCTTGACATAATGGCAAATATAGCCGAATCAGTAATTAGAGTGGTCTCGATGTTACTCTTAGCCAAACTGCACGCCATTTCTTGTCCCTAACCATTAATAAACACTTAATAACAATTAATTAACTTTTATTAATTAACCTTATATGAAGGGGCAGTCTCAGCAACTATCACTTCAAACTTTCTCTTCCTAGCTGCCCCCTTGAGGAAGGCCTCTACAGTACGCGAGTATCCAGCTGTCATAATGACCTCGTTAGCATGAATATGATCCAGTGCTTGGTTAGCTATATTATTAGCGCTCTCCTCTAGTTCCCCTAGCAACTCCATCAATGCATCGATTACACCACTCTATGATTCCATATGGCTTGACTATAATTATAGAGTACAACTGTGAATTGTATCATACCTTTAAGTTAGGGACTTTTTCATCGTATTTGTCTCCTTCGACTTTCGAATCTCCTTTCAACATTGTCTATATATGGAATACGATAATAACTAGAAGAAGCAATAAGTTAGTATGTTCCATTAAACTCTCTAAACAAAAGAGCACAATTATAAGCTACCATTTTAATATTGTTCAACTCAGAACGATATTAG
The DNA here is from genome assembly GCA_036873525.1 of Chalinula nematifera. Classification (NCBI taxonomy): domain Eukaryota; kingdom Metazoa; phylum Porifera; class Demospongiae; order Haplosclerida; family Chalinidae; genus Chalinula; species Chalinula nematifera. The sequence goes on along the minus strand of JAYJLX010058624.1, from coordinate 14,026 downwards.
AAGTTACTTACATGAAGTGATTCATTTATTTCGACTTCTTCTGATCCTTTTAAACACCTGTAAAGATTATAAACAAGTCATGTGACAGTCACATGACTTTTAGACGTACCTTACGAATTCTTCTCTGATCAATTTCAACACTATAATGTATTATAATAACCATTAATTGACGTATATATAATCACATATACCTCGTCTGATCATGTTGCTAATGATGCTCTCTGTATAGTGATCAATGGGTTAATAAAACATTACATCATAAGCCACACCCACTTACCCCCAGGTTGAACAGCAATTAACTTCTTTCCATAAGATTTTATCTTCTCCATTAGTTCTCTGAGTAATTTAAAGAACACTTTAAACTCAATCTTCCTCTTCTTAGCCATTTCATTACCCTACTTACTTACTTAGGACTACCCCATTTAGTCTTTGATACAATATCCCTGGTCAACAGGACCGTTCGGCGGGCTAACTCGTAGGAACTATGCAGCCGACTACAGCATAGGAAATATATGGCAATGAAAAGTCTAAACTAGTAGTGATTTACTTCTTTTGAGTGAGGTATATAATGAACTCATCGATTCTTTGTTCCACCTCGTCCGCCATTTTTCTATTAATAACTTTTAATAACCATTATTATGAGAATTAAGAAGTAGAAAAGAATTCATTAATAATAATACACAGTACAGGGGGTTCATATGTTTAAATAAGTGATATATGGTAGGTATAATGTATAATATATTATTTTCCCATGGCTCTCCATACATTATGTATAAAATCATCTGAAAATTGAAAGTCCTTGAGTTCCCCTCTCTTTAGGATTGCTCGATACTCTGCTAAGGTTCCAACACCTTTAGACAAATCTATAATTAGGCGAGCTACATGCGTATGTATGTATGTATGGTAGAATCAAAGTATGAATGAATGAAATTATTCAACTACTGACAAAGTTCGCTGTCTCTAATCCCCATGAATGATTCCAGCTGATCGTCAACTCGTTCTATGGTTTTGGTTAGCCATGGTGACGTCTATCCATTAATAAAATATCATTAAAACAATTGCCACTATTAATTACAAACATACCTCTTCTTCAACAATAGCCCCGCCTTCTTTCTTAAGTCTCAGTGTACCTTTACCATCACCAACGACGCCTTCATTACTAGCCACACCCCCTTCCAACGACCCACTACTCTCGTCTAACAACTGTGACAGTGGACGACTGGATTTGGTACTACTCCTGGGGCCCACGGCTATATTAATTGACTATCAATTAATTATAAGTTAATTAGGTGGTTAATTAACTCACCAAATGGTTTCAAAGGCTCAATAAGCTCCATAGTAAAGGTGCTATACTGAGGAATCTCCTTCAGTATTCTAGCTACCTCGTAATGTTTCGTTCCAATGAGATTACGTTCATTGATGGACACTATCATGTCCCCAACCGATACACACTTCATCTGCTCTACGATGCTACCGGGTTTGATTCTCTTCACAAACGCACTCCCTGCACCATTGTCTGTGATCGTGAGACCAATGGAGGCTTCCTGTTTGGTTATTGAGGCTGATTTAGTGTTTCCACGGACGTGGGCGAAGATAAAGTCATCGAGACCTATCTGGCCCCCTAACAATCTGGTCATGTCGATCTTATGCGTGTTTAGAGTACAGAAAATTATCTAAAAAAAAAACAAATATGCGATCTGATCAACGTAGAACCATAGGCCAATATTACAAAGGGTGGGTGGGGCTGGGTTACAATAATACAAGTGGGTGGGGCTGGGTTACTAATACAAGTACACACCCACCCACTGGTATAATAAGTGACTGTATGTGTTTTATTATATACATACTGTGTCCGGATCAATTTCGAAAGCTTCTCCGATCCTCGAGTAGAGTTCCTTTATGTTAGAGAAATCCTTAATATCCTTTGTAGTGCTGCCGTGAGACAGTTGGCAATTGAAGGCGAGTTGTCTCCTTGGGGGTATCGGATGGGATGCTAGGGGTTGGTATCTGGAGGGGTCATCAGGAGGTGCAGGGAGGGGTGGACGTGGTCTGATGTTCTCGGTGTCTTGTGCCTTGTATTTGTTGCTGTGCTTCCTGCCCAGTACTGGCATTTTCTTTGTCAGAATTTCAGACAAACTACATTGAATAAAAGATGTAGTCTAAACAATGGAAGCAAGCAAGCAAGTAATAATACTATAGGCTGCTCACCTTGGAGTCTTCTTCTTCACTTAGTTTTAGCTCAGTTCCCAAGCAACAGGAAAGGGCGCAGCTGAACTATGTGTGCAACAGTCGAGGGCGTGGCTAATAAAATTTTTCGAATCAAAAATAATTAGCAGGCGTAACCAGTAGGCGTGGCCAAATAAACATGGCGAACATTGTTACCCTCCTTGACAGAAGAATACAGGGATTGGACCCGCAATGGCTACTACCACAAGTGTACGGAACTCAGAAATGGACAGAGATCACGTTAAGCAAGAATACAGGATTCGAAGGATTCCACACCAGATCCATCATGGCCATTGACTTGGAGCAGAGCACCAATCAATTGTAAGTCTAGTCGTGAATGTACCAACCTCTTTAGCTACTTTTTATGGTTTCTTACAGTTTAATATCAGGCAATTCAGAAGGAAGCATAGCTATACATGACATGAACACTTTAAACGACAAGCACAACTTCTCGCTGGTCACAAGCATCACTGGAAGGTATAATTTACAAGAATATCCTAACAATTTACAAGAATGTATCTGTAACCTGTAGTTCAATGCCTTCAGCCCATTCGCATGGCATATCCACCATCCAATGGTACCCTCTGGACACTGGGATATTCACCACCTCATCTATGGACAAGACATTGAGAGTCTGGGACACTAACGAGATGTGTGTCAGTTAATTAATATTTATTAATTAACTAGTTCTAATTAACTGGTTTCATTATGTCCATGTCTTCATTATGCAGGTCGTTGAGCAATTCAGTTTCCCAGGACCTGTATATTCGCACTGCATAACCCACTCTGAGAAACTAGCACTGATAGCAGGTCTTATAATTGAGGTTTTATTTTAAATATTTCATAAATAAATCTCACTGCACTATTATATATACAGGTACATGTAATTGACAATACTTATTACATTGTATAGTTGGTTGCCATGGTTCTAATGATGTCACATTATGCGATATCCAATCGGGTCTCAATACGCACATCCTGAGGCGCCATAAACAACCCGTCACATGTTTAAAGTGGTCACCGTGTGACCCCCACCTCCTGGCCAGTGGAAGGTACGTCAACCCTTAGGGTATATTAATAATTTAGGGAAATCTGCTGGACACTCTGTATCAGGGACATAGTATAATAAACCTCTCAACAAAGGACACTTAAAGGACAAAGCATTTATACAAGTCCCAAAGTGTCCGTTATTCAGTGGGTTGTGATATTGATTGTTATTGTGTTTTCTTTAGTCAGGATAATAAGGTATTTCTCTGGGATGTTCGTAAAGCCACTGGTCCCCTAAGAACCCTGGATCAGCACAATGGGGGCGGGGCCAGCAGTACTGCTTCAGGTACGTGAATTGTGTAATTGCCGAGTGAGTGTGGCATTATATTTTTAATTAATTAGTTATTACTGCTCACAATGGGTTTGTGACTAGTATGTGTTTCACTGATGATGGATTGTTTTTGGTTACCATGGGAACAGATCAACGAGCTCGTTTATGGGACGTGATTACAGGAGTCAACATGCTAGTGAGTTAATTAATTAATTAATGGGTTTAATAATTTTATATTGGTTTAATTAATAGGTTAATTATGGCCGTATTATTCAAGACAAGCATCACATTCTACACTCACTAACCCTCACACCCTCCCCACTGTCACACAAACCACACCTACTCGTTACAACTAAATGCGATATAGCAATGTTTGAACTGTTCACTGGTAAAGTAGTCAAGAAGCTAAAGGGTCACTATGGGGCCGTGGCGGAGTGTATAGCAAATAGAGAGAGATTTGAGATTTATTCAGGCGGAGCTGAAGGGAAACTGTTGCTATGGCAACCAGAGTCAAAGGTATCATATATATATAATAAGATTTATAAAAAATTTATATAAGCTTGTGCATATGTTGTTTTGAATTGTTTTAGGAGAATCTGGTTGGTAGAAAGAATGAATCAAATGCTTCTTCAATGAGAGTGTACAGTGATGCTTGGAGTGACGACGAGAACTAACGAAAAGGGTTTTCCCATTGCTTTATATGTACCTCACCCCAAATTTGTCAGGCACAATTGCAGCAGCCATTAATTGATGAGAACAGTGATTGAGGAGCCTTCGCCAATGAACATTTGATTGCAATTGGTTTTTTAAAAAAGTTTTTTTATTAATCATCAAAATTAATGTTTTTAAATCAACTGAAAAAAAATGAATGTTGAAAGAAATTACTGTTATATCTAAACTATAGGCTCGACAATTGCTCAAGTTAAAATAATTATAACAGTCCAGAGATCCCATGCATGCACTCTTATCTTCGTCTTGTAAATGACGAAGATGTTGACCCTGCAGGAGAGGGTATGACTGAAGACGTGTACGATGAAGCGGGAGAATTAATCACTAAATCAGCTGGAGTCACCTGTATACACACATATGATACAATTATTTAACCCTTTAGTAACTGTCAATTAATTACCGGAGCACTGTCTTCGTCAGATTCAATGATTAGAGGAGTCCTCTCATGTTTCTTGGGTCGACCCTTGCGTGACCTACGAGACTGTATAATATTTAATTAACTTAAAGCCACACCCTTTTAATTAATTAATTGACTAACTGTAGTAGTCCGACTGGCACTCTGTATGCTACTGGAAGGAGTGCTGACGGACGAGGACACACCCCCTAAGACACGCTTAGTAACGGAAACTAACAAAACAAAAAAGTTCATTATTATTGTTTAATTATTCCAAATAACTTATTTACTGTCTGAAATATCGGACTGTCCATCATCAACCTAAAGACAAACAAAAAATTAATTAACCCAGATAATACTTAATAACTATTAATTAACCTCTACACTCAACAAGGTCTGTTGACTGCTATCTTCATCGCTGACATCATTGCTCTCCTGTTCCACCTCTAGTTTAGCCGTGGTAAAAACTTTCTCCAGCTCAATCGAATCAATATAGATCTATTGGAATGTGCCATACCAACTATATAAATAGCATACTGACCACGCCTCCTTTCTATTTACCTGTGACGTCTCTTCATTGAATGTCTGTGCATTGTTACACAGTAGATTCATGTCTTCTTCCATGTCAGAGATACTAGAGTACTTCTGCTTTAGTATCTTGTCCTAAAGACAAAATGTAACACATTAAATACAACACCTCATACTAAACTTCAATAATGTTCTGTTGTATAACCTTAATCTTTTTCAAATCTATAGGTTTCTTGATGATCTGATAGTACTCTGGGAGTTCCTTCCTTGTTGGTAGCGTTATGAATATTTCACTGATCTTACGCCCATTCTCGTCCTTGTAATTAACCACCAGTTCCCATAACTTAATGAGGAGGCGTGTCACTTTATTGTTAGTCATACCACCTATATATAAGTAACAGTCAATTAACCATACCTAATGATTTAATAACTTAACCCTTTGTCTTCTTTCGTTTCTTAGGTGGCACGACAATATCCTCTCCCATGTCAATTTCTTTCTTCTTTCTCTTTCGTTTCTTTCTAGTCTCCTCAGCTTCTTCGAGATTGCCATCCTCCAGAGCACGGATCCATTGCTTCTCTGTTAGTGCCTCAGAATAATCAACCTCCTTCCTTTGACGTTTACCTGCACCAGTTAGGTAAATATCAATAAAACACTGGCTGCCACACCCACTGCCACACCCCCATCCCCTTACCAAGTCCAAACAGTCTACCCTCATTCTCCTCATATTCCATCTGCTCCAGCTCCTCTTCATCCTTCAGCAGCCATGATGGTAGCTCTTCTTCTGATACTAATGGAGTCTTGTGACGTAGCTCAGGATCCTGAGAGGAAGAAACGAGAATATGAGAGAAAAATCCATTACAAATACAAACATAAACGAAGAAAAATTAAGTTACCAAAATTAATCTAAGGGGCTTTCGCTTAATTAGAAACTGATCCAATACAAAGTAGTTGACGAAAACAACACATATCCAAACGCTCAAACCAACTCGAATCAGTGTATAATACGTGTATAAGTATGTAAAAATTGTTTGACAAATTTCCAAAATACAAAAAAATTTCACCGATTTTAAAAAAAACCATGGACTATAGCCTTGGGATTTTTATCGAATTCGATAAATTTCGATAAAATAAGTATTTAACGAAAACAGCACATATCTAAACACTCAAACCAACTCGAATCAGTGTATAATACGTGTATAAGTATGTAAAAATTGTTTGACAAATTTCCAAAATACAAAA
>JAYJLX010058623.1:0-64926 GCA_036873525.1 Chalinula nematifera | reverse complement strand
TTGTTGTATGTGATCCCTACACTCTGTTAGCTGACTTAATACTGCTTTAGCTTCCTTCGTCTGCTGGTCTGTTATTGCGAGCTTGTACTCTACAGCTTCATTGACTTCTTCATTCACCTTTCTTTCTGCTTTGTCTAGGAGCTCCTTGATCCGGGCTATTGCTTCGTGTGTTGCTGCTTTTATGTTTTCTCCTTGCTCTGTTATCTCCGTTCTTCTTTCAATGAGGTTAGCCACCACTTTATCTATTATGTTGATTTGTTGGTTGAGTGGTTGAAGGCTGGACTGTTGTATTATCAGCTTGTGTTTGTTGTAGGCATCATTGATTACATCATAATCGTGATCCTTATGTTTCTTTACCGTACACAGATGACAAATGAGCTCTTCACACGTTTCACAGAATATTTTCAATGGCTCATCGGAATGGGTTGGGCAGTTGCTATTAAACTTTGGTTTGACTTGAGGTAGTTGATAAGCTGTATTAGCCACTTCATCGAGACCCAGTGTTTCGTGGTTGGTGGTCCATTCGTTGTGAGGTTGAAGACACTGCTGACACAGGAACTTGCCACACTGTTTACAATATCGATCAGCATCTTGTTTCTGGCACTTATCGCAGGAGGTGTGTCCTTTACCTGATACCTTCTTCATCAGATTGTACACTTCTGTCAGATTATTGATGGTGAAAGATGGAGGTAATCCATCTACTCCTTCTTGAGGTAGTTGACAAGGAGATCTGCAGGAAGGACAAGGTAGAGAGCGGTTACCCTGCTTTGTTAGCTCTGGTAGTACACCTCTTAGACAATGAAGACAGAAGGAGTGGAAACATGGAAGAATCTTGGGCTTAGTGTACTGTTCCAGACATATTGAACAGGTGAGCTGTTCTTCTAGCTTGTGGAGAGCTTCAGATGTAGATTTGGTAGCCATGAATATAAAATTATGTCAATAATTAAGGTATATCGCGAATTAAACATCGAAAATTAAAAGACAACAATTATTATAATAATAAAGTTATCTAGCTCGCCAAACCACAATAATTTTAATTTTTTTTAGGGGCAATTGCTGTACATGCATGCTGGTTCATATTTCTTTACAATAATTATAAAGCATAATAATTACCCTCTCTAGCAAAGCCTTAATCTAACTGGAGCTGCATGATTCAATATACTGTTTCCATTTGGTAGCCAGGGCAAAACTCTACCACAATTATGCATGCCCAAATTTCACTAGCTAGCATTATTATTCATTCAAAAGTTAAGTACGTGGGTGAAAATATTAACTACCATTATGCAGAATTCAAATTCCAAATTTCAAATTCGAGTGAGAACACGTACTGTATACAATAAAGGTGTCAATAGCAAAGACAACAAGCCACATGAAATACTAAATGAAGATAAAGTATTCTTATTATAAGAAAAAATAACCAGTTATAAACATTATGGGGCAATAAGCTTTCCTTTTTCTTATGAAAAACAGTTAAAAAATTAAACAATAATTTTATATTTTTTATACAAGTTAGTTATGAATCTTGATCGCTCTTTCTAAACCATATCTAGTTCTCTTGGGGTTCTTATTAGTATGGTCCAGACCCAGCCAGGGGGTACCCAAAGGGGGGAACATTACTCCTATGGTATGAATAGCAATGATCAATACTACAATTACATTAGTTATCTATAGGTGTGGCATACCTTCAGATGGCCGGATCCCAAACATACCCACAGATAATGGTGGATCGTTTTCTAAAAGGTATTAAGAGAAGAGTTCAGTTCAGTTATCAAGTACAAACATGTGCATAATGTTGGTTATACCTTCTGATAATAGTGTAGGGGGCTGTAACCCAGATACAATTGTAAATGACCACTAGACAACAATAAAATACAATGTTTATACATGTACACAAACAGTTACATATTTCACACATATTTGTTGTACATAACTGTATGTATGGATAATTTGTATGCATGCATTATTACATGTGCAATACACAAAATTAGAATGTTTATGATTATTGATTGTATACTTTGGCAATTTCTTTGTCCGAGACGTCTAACATGGCTTGAACTCTTTCCTTGATTTGAGCCAATCTGTCTCCCTATACATTATTATATAGTAAACAAAATGTAATATTAATCCCTTACAATGGGTCAATAGCCCTTACAGGGTACATTAAATTAACCCATGCAGTGCCAAGAGTGTTTCTATAGGCTTTTTAACAAAGTATAGCAAGTTCTATAAGGCTATAAGCTTTTGTAGTCTCTTTAATATTTCTGACAAAACAAGAGTGTTTCTTAGTAAAACCCACCTGTTAATTACAGTGAAGTGCCCTGCCCACCCTCACATGAGGTGCCCCACCCACTGTTAAACCATAAAGGTTACTTACATTTTTCAGTCTCATTAAGAAAGGGATTCCGAATGTGTTTGTCATCATCTACAATAATAAGGAGGAACATACATGTATGTATCTGTGCCCTACGTGTACCTATGTACATACCTTATAGTAGTGTCCCACTGCTATCAGACCTTCATCATTGCCAAGATGCAATTCATCAGGTCGAAGTTCCTGGTAAATACAGTATATTAACATACACCAAGTATTGAGCATGACACACATGTACATGTGCTATAGTATCAGTTCCAACTCTCCCTTGCTCAGTGCTAACCCTTTACTTGACCCTCTTCCCACCCCCCTCAATTTTTCCTTCTTTACCTCAACTCTATAGCATCTTTGTGACACCAGTTCACTGACTGGTTTATCATAACTATATATGTCAGTTATTCTACTCCCCATCATCTCTAGTAGTCTACAAACAGATATATACAATCAATTCAATGGATTGATAAATAAGTGTATGTACATATACACAATCAATATACATGTACAAGTACATGTACATGTAATACACAATAATGTATAATCATACGAGTCCATATGAATGTGACACTGAATGATGTTCAATACCTTAGTTTCTGTGTGCTGTCACTACTGAAATTAATCTATGACAATATAAAGCACAGTAGTATAACCATACTGTTGTATGTTAAAGTATACAGATAATGTTACCTTTGACTTGGCTTCATTCAAAAGGTCATCTACTGTTCCATTTTTGTCTACGTATAATGTGAACTCATTCTATGGAAGAAAAACACCAGTTATCACATTTATAGTGAAAGTGGGCGGGGCATAGGGTAAAGATGGACTCACTTCCTCTTTAAGCTTCATACTAATGAATATACACTTGAACCATCTCTTGTTTTCGAATTCATTAATAGGAATATCCAACTACAAAAGAAACAGCCATTAGTCCCAAAACACAGGAGCTATAAGGGTGACTATAGTAATGGCATATAATGCTAAACCTTTTGATAGAATAAGTACGGTAGCGAGTCCCCTCTGCTCCTGGTCACCACAAACTCACGGACACACCCATCATTAGTACACCGTATGGCTTGATCAGATAGCTGCCGATGGCTGGAGGAATGAAAGAGAAAGGTACGCTAAACACTTGAACTGATTAATGGTTATAAATACTTGTATATTCAGTCCCCCTCCTCCCCCCTACCCCTAATGATGTTGTGACGTTAACTTACACGTGCGGTCTGAAGAACTGGATTAATAGAGGGTGAATGTTCAAGTAAGTCCCAACAGCCTTCGCCATCTAAAAGTGTACCACCACACAATGAATAACCATTTAATGCTATTTATAAAAGATGTGGTCAAGCAAACTTAATGATATAACTACTGTACAAGTACATGCATATTATGTACCGGTATGTTGCTACTCAGTATTGAAAACTTGCTATTCAGTACACATTATTCACCTGTTCATAGTTCATTTTCTGATTCAGAGTGACAGTGAATCCAGGATCATTAGATTTAGCCTTGTCGTAAAACGCAACCTCGATTCGATTAAATAATTCCCTTGGAAATAAACAATACAATCAAAACACAATCTACCACTATACAGTACATATAGGATTATCACTACACATATACGCAATGCTATATATAGATTAGAATACATGTATGTATTACTGCCTGTAGTATTACAATACCTATAGTAAAGTGGAGCTGAGGGGATTTCCAGTTCCTCAGCAGGTATATCAGCCCTATACAAGGGAAGGGAGAGGACTTGTCAATAATCATACAAATTAAATATTATTCATATTGTACATACTACGGTATAACCATCATAAAAAATAATAAACTGTACATACGTAATGCTACACAGTACACACTGTACACACAAGTGTTTATGCCAGTTTCGTGCTAACCTCTGAAAGCAGATAATGTCACCATCCTTTACTTCCTCCAGCTACATATGACAGGATAAAACCAGTCCATTGTTAGTAATAATGTGATAATCAGTTTAGTATAATTCATTACCTGATGTATCTCTAAAGCATGGTTGATTCTCTCTACTCTATTTGCTGTTACTTCCTTGAAAATATAATAAATACATGTACAGTACATGTAAAAACAATGTGAGGATATTATCACAGCTGTATATACACTGTTGTACATGTACATGTACTGTATACTGTACCTCATATATGAATAGGGGAGCATCTAGTGGAAGTCCAGCCATTGCTCTTAGTTTGGGGAATAGAGAACCTATGATGATAGATACAAGAATCACTTCAAACAACAAAACAAAAACCTCAATACTAGCTACTATAAACAATGCTAAGTACGTGTGTATCTTTAAATATTAAAATAATGCCCATTACCAGAGCAGCAGCAGCTATATGGTACTCACCAAATGTATTATGAATGGACTCCACTATGTGTCCCAGATACGTTAAACACTGTGTGAAGGGATCGTAATATTTGATAAAGAACAGAACTTGATCTACAATGAAAGAGTAATAAAACAACACAAGTATGAATGTTGTATATGCGTTGTGTTACTATTGAGGTTACTGACTTTGGAAGTCAAATGGGGGAAGCTCCTGAATGTCTAAATCTGTAGAGACAGAGAAAATAGAGTGACTACCAGTACAAGCAATCGTATCTAATAACTGACCAGGTGCAATGGTCTCCACGTATACCCGCCAATTATTCCTTGACTCTGAAACTTCAGCAATCTGTGAAAAGATTATAAAACTGTTCAATTCAGTCCTTTTATCATGTAATAACAATATGAATCACGTTTTTAGCAGGATGCTCACACATTACTGGTCTGAATGTGTGATTGGTTCGCTTCTCAAATGGCCATACTCTTATCTGGTTCTTTGAGAATCCCTGAAATGAGGTAGAACAATTTCAATTAATGGAGAGACAACATACATGTAACATCTATGTACATATACATGTATAAACACCCTTCCCCCTTCTTCCCTGTCTATACAGCCATATCTCACCATAACACTAGCTATGTACGAGTGCATGTCATCAAATACTGTGGATTTAGGAATCTTGAACGATCTAAAAATAAATAAGAAATACAAACACAATTGACTTATTATGTACATGTATAAACATGTACATGCATTTTACACATACATGTACACTGTATAATATGTACATATGTGTAGGAGGTACAGTACATAGGAGGTTCACTCTCCAATAGTTACACAAACAACATACTAAATACATGTACATTAATTATAGTAACATTATTAACCTTCCTTTCATTTCCTCTAGGTCTAATAGTTCTGGTCCGTGATTCAATTGTAACTCATCATCGGTGAATACATCGACAGTCAGGAACAGGTGAGCCTCACTCCGTTCCTTCCTCTTTATTGCTTCTATTTTTCTATGAAATCAGAGAACAAAACAAAAAATTATTAAATGTGACCTGCTCTGAGAAAACCTGATATCTGTCGCAAATTTTATTTTCCGAGTTATTTATACCACTGGATAGAGCGGAAAATGCTCTTTAAAATGAGCTACAATACGAAAGATTCTGTTGGAGCACTTGGGAGAAATAAACGGTTGAACAAACGAAAACCGTTTGCATTTTTTTGACGATCGCGATCGACGGTCCGTTTTTATCGACTTGCAACTTCACAAACGTGCAGCGCCCACTTCTAAAACTTTATTTCCTACCTCTACAAACCTTCCTGAGCTAGCAGAGCAAGTTTTGTAAGCCTACCTTGAATAACGGCCGCGTATAAGTCCGTTAAAGGTCCCACACTGTTCAAGAATTCCGCCATTAATTTTACGACCACGCCTCACGTTTTTAATTATAACTGGAATTCAATTTTTGCGACAGATCTTAGGTTTTCTCAGAGCAGGTCACAAATACAATTCACATAAAGAAATTTCCCTTCCCCCCTCTCTCTCCCATTCTCCCATTGCTAACTTCTCTTCTGCTATTCTGTGTACTAATGTCTTGGGTATTGACTCATCCGGTACTTCAACCAATACTTCCTCTGAGCAGGACAACAAGACAAACAATTAATAAATATAAATATTGAGTGCAGTAGAAAATTTTGAGTATTATACTATTGTATATGAATAATACATTACGCATATAAAGCACCCTCTCTCTATCCATTACATACCCAGTGAGCTGTCTCTAATATAACATAACATGTAAGCGCTGGTACAGTTCCGTATAGCTAAATTGTCCTATATAAAACAATAGAACATAGTAAAGTATAAGGATACCACAATCCATAAGAGATGAATATACTTACATCACTGCTGCCGAAATTACTGTCAATGGCTTCTTTAGTGGTACACTTCGAGACCACATCATCATCAAATTTTAGCCACTAAACAAAACAGAAATTAAAATCTTAATTATTGAAAGCATGATGGAAAGGGATAACATGGATACACCCAACGCTCAAGGATCATATATTAACCAAAAATACAGTATTTTTAAGCCTGACAGGGAGTCCTATAGTTAGCTTAATAAATATGTATTTGTGCTGTACCTTTCCATCTCCCTTTGGGTTAATGTAGGCCACGTAATGTCCACCAAAGTTATCCCCAGTGTGTACTAATACAGCATGGAGAGTATAATGGGCTGGAGTGGACTCAGGCACCTTGAGGAATGGATCCAGATCAAGATGCTCAGGGAATTCATACCTTGACAACAGATAGACAGACAGAAAAACTGACATAGATGCAATACTGTATGATAAATGAACATGTACATGTATTACCTGTCATTAATCTTTGAGTGTCCCTCACTGTACATGTCGAACTGAAACCTCATCAACTGAAGATGAAGAACAGGAGGGAGTTTGACAAAGGATACTTTACGGATTGCTTTCTATATGGGATGAAAAACAATATATACTCAACCACCATAGCAGGTGTTTGATATAGTAGCATGGTTTGGTACCTGCATTCCGTGGCTCCCTGCTAGATATTTATTATCACCATCCAAAGTCTCAGGAGATGTGTAATTCTTAAATGACTCGTATACTACAAAAAAAGCATTCTCAATACATGTACTGTACATTTGTAAAAATAAATATAAACCCTTTAAAACAAGAACTAAAGGTTCATATACCTCGCGAGCTGCAAAAACCATGGATGTCTACACTTGCAGACATCACAGCCAAAAAGCAAAATTGGCTGATTAATTTAATAAGCTTAGAAAAGAAAGGGTTTAAAATACAAACAATAAAGAAGAAAGGCATAGTCAATCAAGCAACCTTGCAAAACTTGAACCACAAAATTGATTACAACCTTGTGATGAAGCGGTTCGAATAGTGGCATTTATTGGCCTTGCCATCCTTAGCAAATAGTGGAAGTTTCAGGTTCTAGCTCTCATCTGGAAGGAAGATACAGACTTGTGAAGATTGGCCGCCGTTTTGACCAAGCTAAACTTCAGGTACCTATAAAAAAAATCCTGGGATACTTGTGGATGCAAACAAAATTTTACAATTATCCTTTATCACAAGGAACATAGAAATACACTCAAAGGTCAAAGCATTCCTACCTGGAACTATGACTTGCATGCATCAAATTAAATTCCCAGAGGACATTTTGTAACTTATCTTGCGATCGAGAAGACGAATGAAAAGACAGGACAAAAACGGCTGAATAGAAGACCTCACTAGCTAACTGCACAGCCAATTTGAAGAACAGGAACCTCTAGGTCTTTTCGCACTAGCCGTCTAAAGGAACTTTTTTGTAACTAACGCCCACCTTTAAAATGCTAACTAACATCAACTAATGTATCCCTCGCTATTGGCTTTGCCAACACGAGGGATAAAAATGTGTGGTCTTAAAACCACTTACATGTAGTTACAGTATGCCTCATGCAAATAAACATAAACTGCAGTTGAAAGTAAATGTATACATAACGAATTATATACATGTACATGTATATACCGTACAGCCGGAAATATTGGCGGGAAAAATATTTGGCGGGTTTTGTAAAAAATTGAATAATTATTAATATATAATTATTTTTCCTCTTTGATTACTTCCTGCTGGAAGCCTGCTATACATACACCCATGGAGTCATGTTTGTTTACACAAGGGTGGGCTTGTAGTTCAGCCTGTGTGATTAGATCATAAATATCTGTGATTACAGCTGAGTCAGCTATTTTGAATCGCCCAATATAACTTCTCACCAACCAAATTTTCCGACTGCATTGTACTTGATTTTAGGTTATGAATTAAAATTATAGTAAAAAAATATACATGTACATATTAGGAGCTACTGTACATGTACATACATGTAACTATGGGTAATACAACACTACTGTCAGAAAACAAAAAGTCTAAAATATCTTAACATCATCATTTTCATCACACACATACAGGAACCCAGTGGACTTGTCCAATGCTAAACCAAAAGGATCAGATAATGCTTCACCACCAAAACAATGTACGAACTCCCCACTAGTGGTGAATACCGATATACGATGATTGGCCCCTCCCTCACTGATGTAAAGTAGATCGTTATTAAGAGCTAAACAATGAGGCTTTGTTAATTGACCTGGCTCAGACCCTTCAGTACCAAATGAGGAGATGAAGTAACCCTCGGAAGTGAATCTCTGTATACGATTATTATCACGGTCAGAAACATACACGAACCCTTGACTATCAATGGTGACAGAAAGAGGGATCTTAAACTCTCCTTGACCCAGTCCACGACTACCAAAGCTGTGAGAGTAAGTGAGGTCAGCATTGAGAACTTGTACTCTATCATTATCACCATCAGCTACGTATACCTGTCCTGTAGTCTTGTTGATAGCTATACCACGAGGACCATAGAATTGTAGAGGACCATTACCCTTACTACCAACACAAGAGATACATTCACCATCCATTGTAAACTCCTGTAGACGATCATTACGCCACTCGGCAACCAGCAGTGTTCCTTTAGGGGTAATAGCCATACCTGTTGGATTGGATAACTGACTCCTCTTACTTCCACGAGAACCAAACGACTTCACCTTTTCTCCATCTCTTGTTACTATGGTAATACAATTACTACCCCAATCACTAATAACTACCCGTCCATCCTCAGACACAGCTACTCCATATGGAGCCTTTAATCCAGTGATGGTCTTGACAACGCTGCCTCTTGATTTCACTGGAACAGTAACAGGAATACTAACAGGATTACCCGGTATGGTAAGATCGTGTAGTCTAACATATAGTTGATGAGAACCTCTAGTACGAGGGGTGAATACAACACTGTATTGTCCAGTTTGAGAGGTTCCCTTTACTGTACACTGTACAGGTGATGAGTGGCTAGTGGGTGGAGTCAAGTGACAGCTGATGAGAGACAAAGGAACAGGAGCAGGTGAACCATCCTCAAGAGACAGCGACATGTTGACAGTAGACTCTTGACCAACAATAGGGGTGTGGTCAAATGATGTGGTAATAGTGGGTGTGACAGTAATGGAGTATTCAATTGTTCCTACATAGCTGGGTATATCCTCTATACTCTGCTTGTCATTTTTGACTAACCTCAGGTTGGCTTGTTCCAGTGGCTGGAATGTCTTCTCTATAATGCCTGCTAGAAGACTCTCTGTACGACTCACCATTTGTGCCTTGGTTGATAGAACCTGATGAGGTGTGTCAACTACTAGACTTTGTTGTATGTGATCCCTACACTCTGTTAGTTGATCTAATACTGCTTTAGCTTCCTTCGTCTGCTGGTCTGTTATTGTGAGCTTGTACTCCATAACTCCATCCACTTTTTCATTCAGCCTTCTTTCTGTTTTGTCTAGGAGCTCCTTGATTCGGGATATTGCTTTATGTGTTGTTGCTTTTATGCTTTCTCCTTGCTCTGTTATCTCCGTTCTTCTTCCAATGAGGTTAGCTATTGCTTCAGCTATTACGTTGATTTGTTGGTTGAGTGGTTGAAGGCTGGACTGTTGTATTATCAGCTTGTGTTTGGTGTAGGCATCATTGATTACATCATAATCGTGATCCTTGTGTTTCTTTACCGTACACAGATGACAAATGAGCTCTTCACATGTTTCGCAGAATATCTCCAATGGCTTACCGTGGTCTGGACAGTTGCTAGTTACCTCTGGTTTGACTTGAGGTAGTTGATAAGCTGTATTAGCCACTTCATCGAGATCCAGTGTTTCGTGGTTGGTAATCCATTTGTTATGTTGTTGAAGACACTGCTGACACAGGAACTTGACACACTGTTTACAATATCGATCAGCATCTTGTTTCTGGCACTTATCGCAGGAGGCGTGTCCTTTACCCGATACCTTCTTCATCAGATTGTACACTTCTGTCAGGTTATTGATGGTGAAAGATGGAGGTAATCCATCTACTCCTTGTTGAGGTAGTTGGCAAGGAGATCTGCAGGTAGGACAAGGTAGAGAGTAGTTACCCTGGTTTGTTAGCTCTGGTAGTACACCTCTCAGACAATGAATACAGAAGGAGTGGAAACATGGAAGTATCTTGGGGTTAGTGTACTGTTCCAGACATATTGAACAGGTGAGTTGTCCTTCTAGCTTGTGGAGAGCTTCAGAATCTGAGGGAGTAGCCATTGGTAAATGCCAGTGAAAAAGCCTTTAAGAAAAAGGTAAAGCAAATGTGCCGACACCCAAATAAAACAATATTCATGGTGCTATTGCAAACAACGAATTCATTATTAAAAGGGGTGGGGCTGGATTGTCATGTGATTATGATTTTCAATGCTATACTATATAATTGCACATTTTCCTTGAACATAAAATTCTAGCTTGTGGAGAGCTTCGTATGTATGTAGAGTCAGCAGCCATTTTAAGGATGATGGTCAAAAACAAAACTTGCCATGCCCATTTACAAATAATAATAAACTTTAATTATAATAATAAATGGTACTGTAATTTTAAAAGTTTCAAGTTTACTGGATTCCTTACAAATAGGCAGTTCTGTTGATACTACTAATGACTAGTTCCACCTATAGATCATGACTTCACTGTATTATCCATAAGGCCAGTATGGTATACTTTCATAACACTCTTATATGATAGCTACCACTCACACATACATGTAATTTCCAGGAGCAAAGTCAACATGAATGGACCTATTACTTAATAGCCCAAACACATTCAATACATGTAGTCATGCACATTGCTAAAACTGTATCGCATTTGAAAGTACACATACATAATGACAGACACACATAGAGATCATACACAAACCAACTAGTATAATCCTCCGCCAACACTTGGTTCAGGATTATGATATTATAGATGTAAGTGTATGGCAGCTTCCACATACATACATGTAACTATAAATGGCAAAAAAGCACAGAAAACCATAGGAAAGAAAGAATTGGAGGCATCACGAAAAGAACTTGTATACAAAAACAATGCGATTTTATACAGAAAGTAAAGTATACACATACAGGTACATGTACATACATGATTCGTTAAAATTGTAAAAATGGATTCTCCCAAGAAAAAATTTTACGCTACAAACATTTAAAGAAGTTTAAAAAGCTACCTGCCCTAAAAACAAGATTTTCAGCAAAAGAAATGATTTCTCCTGCTATACATTTTTGCCATCCAAAATGGTGAAAGCATTGAATTATTTTTTTTTTTAGATGGGGGGATGTTTTTTTCTCCCAAGTACTACATATCCACTTTCCAAAATCACACCCCCATTTTACATGCTTTTTTTTTTTCCTTTAATATGTGACTTTTATTAATACCTAAACCAGCTTATATATAGTACACAAAATAGAAGAGATAAATGTACATAAACTGTACATGCAATAAACATTCCAAAAATAATAATAGCAACACTATTGCTAAGAAATTGAAGTCTAAAATATTTTTACATCATGATCATCGCATACATACAGGAACCCAGTGTCAGTGTCCAGAGCTAATCCATAGGGATCTGCTAACACTTCTCCACCGAAACAATGTACAAACTCTCCACTAGTGGTGAATACTGATACACGATGATTGGACCCTCTCTCACTGATGTATAGTAGATCGTTATTGAGGGCTAAATAACGAGGCTGTATTAAATGACCTGGCTCAGATCCTTCGATACCAAATAATGAGATGAAGTCACCCTCTGGAGTGAATCGCTGTATACGATTATTACCAGAGTCAGCTATAAACACGAACCCTTCACTATCAATGGCGACACCAAGAGGGAATTTAAACTCTGCTTGACCTGATCCATGACTACCGATACTGTGAGAGAATGTGAGGTCAGCATTGAGAACTTGTATTCTATGGTTGTCACTATCAGCTATGTACACCTGTCCTGTAGTCTTGTTGATAGCTATACCACAAAGACCATAGAACTGTAGAGGACCATCCCCTTTACTACCAACACAAGAGATACATTCACCATCCATCGTAAACTCTTGTAAGCGATTGCTACCCCACTCGGCAACCAGTAATGTTCCTTTAGGGGTAATTGCCACACCTGATGGATTTGATAACTGACCCCTCCCACTACCATGACAACCAAACGACTTCACTTTCGCTCCATCTCTTGATACTATGGTGATACAATTACCATCCCATTCACTAATGACCACCTGTCCATCATCAGACACAGCTACTCCATATGGATCCTTTAGTTCAGTGATGGTCTTGACAATACTGCCTCTTGATGACGATGTGGTAACAGTGGGAGTGGCATTGGAGCATTCCAGTGTTCCTACATAGCTGGGTATATCCTCTATACTCTGCTTGTCGTTCTTGATTAACCTCAGGTTGGCTTGTTCCAGTGGTTGGAATGTCTTCTCTTTAATGCCTGCTAGAAGATTCTCTGTACGACTCACCATTTGTGCCTTGGTTGATAGAACCTGATGAGGTGTGTCTACTGCTAGACTTTGTTGTATGTGATCCCTACACTCTGTTAGCTGACCTAATACTGCTTTAGCTTCCTTCGTCTGCTGGTCTGTTATTGCGAGCTTGTACTCCACAGCTCCATCGACTTCTTTATTCAGCCTTCTTTCCGTTTCATCTAGGAGCTCCTTGATCTGGGCTATTGCTTTGTGTGTTGCTGCTTTTGTGTTTTCTCCTTGCTTTGTTATTTCCGTTCTTCTTCCAATGAGGTTAGCTATTGCTTCAGCTATTATGTTGATTCGTTGGTTGAGTGGTTGAAGGCTGGACTGTTGTATTATCTGCTTGTGTTTGGCGTAGGCATCATTGACTACATCATAATCGTGATCCTTGTGTTTCTTTACCGTACACAGATGACAAATGAGCTCTTCACACGTTTCACAGAATATTTTCACTGCCTCATCGGAATGGATTGTACAGTCATTAGTTACCTCTGGTTTGACTTGAGGTAGTTGATAAGCTGTATTAGCCACTTCATTGAGACCCAGTGTTTCATGCTTGGTGATCCATTTGTTATGTTGTTGAAGACACTGCTGACACAGAAACTTGCCGCACTGCTTACAATATCGATCAGCATCAGTGTTATTACAGCTATCGCAGGAGGTGTGAACTTTACCCGATACTTTCTTCATCAGATTGTACACTTCTGTCAAGTTATTGATGGTGAAAGATGGAGGTAATCCATCTACTCCTTGTTGAGGTAGTTGGCAAGGAGATCTGCAGGTAGGACAAGGTAGAGAGTGGTTACCCTGGTTTGTTAGCTCTGGTAGTATACCTCTCAGACAATGAAGACAGAAGGAGTGGAAACATGGAAGAATTTTGGGGTTAGTGTACTGTTCCAGACATATTGAGCAGGTGAGCTGTTCTTCAAGCTTGTGAAAAGCTTCAGATGTAAAGTGAGTAGCCGGAGGAGAAGACATTTGGAAAAGCAAATTTAAGTAAGGGAAAAGGTCAAAATAAAAAAACCTCCCTATGCCATGTGATAGTTTATATAACAAAAAAAAAATGAATTTCATTAATTGAATGTGGGTTAGGTTGGATTGTAGTAAACTTAAGAATTTTTTATACCATCAGATTCAGTGATATATGTGTCACTTGCATTGATAAAAGAACATGATATAACTTGTACATGTAAATCCACTATTTAATGATTGCTGAAGAAGAAAGGTGTGGTCAACCAAACATCCATCTCATAGGTGAACCATTGAATTTTCTTAAAAGACTATAACGAAGCGATTTGAATAGTGGCATTTGTTGCTCTTGCCATCCTCATCACACAGTGAAAGATATGGCTCTAAGGTCACACCAGGAACCAAGGTACATAATTGAGAAATTGAGAATTCTAACAATCGATACTCAACCAGGATTTAAAACAATTCTAGGATTTTTATCCTGGAGTTACATGTACAATGTCAAGCAACAAGCTCAAACTCACTTTTCCCACTTTTGCAGTTCAAATGAGATGATAAACGGATTCCAAAACAAAGCAGCAGCAAAGTAGAGACCACTGGCTAACTGCTTATGAAATTTGAAACACAGCAGCCAGGCATATAGTGAATTTTTTTTTGTTAACAAACCAACGAACAGACTGACTACCGTATCCCTTGGTTTGGCTTCGTCGGCGCAAAGGATAAAATATTTATGAGTAGTGAACAAACAATAAACTTATAAAAATACTTTTCACCATGGTAATGCAAAATTAATTTCCTTTTCATTCAGGTTATACATGTACAAGTTAATTAATAAACTAAAAAAACTTAAACTATCTTAACTTCATGATCATGTTCATCACACACATACAGGAACCCAGTATACTTGTCCAGTGCTAATCCACGGGGCTTAGCTAATGCTTCATCACCGAAAAAATGTACAAACTCTCCACTAGTGGTGAATACTGATATACGATGATTAGCCCCTCCCTCACTGATGTATAGTAGATTGTTATCAATCGCTAAACAGTAAGGTTCTGTTAATTGACCCGGCTTAGATCCTTCAGTACTGATTGACGAGACAAAGCAACCCTTCGAATTAAATCTCTGTACATGATGATTATCACAGTCAGAAACATACATGACCCCTTGACTATCAATGGCAACATCATGAGGGAAGTCCAGTTCTCCTTTACCTGATCCACGACTACCAATACTGTGAGAGAATGTGAGGTCAGCATTGAGAACTTGTACCCTATGATTCCAACTATCAGCTACATACACCTGTCCTGTAGTCTTGTTGATAGCTACACCACGTGGACCATAGAATTGTAGAGGACCATTACCCCAAATACCAATACTAGAGATACATTCACCATCCATTGTAAACTCCTGCAAACGATGATTACCACAATCAGCAACTAGTAGTGTTCCTTTAGGGGTAATTACTATACCTGCTGGGCAGGATAACTGACCCCTCCCACTTCCACGAGAACCAAATGATTTTCCCTTTTTCCCTTCTCTTGTTACTATGGTGATACAATGACCACCCCATTCACTAATAACTACCCGTCCATCATCAGACACAGCTACTCCATAGGGTTTCTTAAGTCCAGTGATGGTCTTGACAACACTGCCTCTTGATTTCACTGGAACAGTAACAGGAATACTAACAGGATTACCCGGGATGGTACGATCATGTAGTTTAACATATAGTTGATGAGAACCTCTAGTACGAGGGGTGAATACAACACGGTATTGTCCAGTTTGAGAGGTTCCCTTTACTGTACACTGTACAGGTGATGAGTAGCTAGTGGGTGGAGTGAAGTGACAGCTAACGAGAGATGAAGGAACAGGAGCAGGTGAACCATCCTCAAGAGATAATAAAATGTTAACAGTAGACGCTTGACCAACAATAGGGAAGTGGTCAAATGACGTGGTAACAGTGGGCATGGTATTGGAATATTCTATTGTTCCTACATAACTGGGTATACCCATTATACTCTGCTTACCATTTTTGACAAACCTCAAGTTGGCTTGTTCCAGTGGTTGAAACGTCGTCTCTTTAATGCCTGCTAGAAGACTCTCTGTACGACTCACCATTTGTGCCTTGGTTGATAGAACCTGATGAGGTGTGTCTACTGTTAGACTTTGTTGTATGTGATCCCTACACTCTGTTAGCTGACCTAATGCTGCTTTAGCTTCCTTCGTCTGCTGGTCTGTTATTGTGAGCTTGTACTCCATAGCTCTATCGACTTCTTCATTCAGCCTTTTTTCAGTTTCGTCTAGGAGCTCCTTGATCCAGGCTATTGCTTCGTGTGTTGCTGCTTTCGTGTTTTCTACTTGCTCTGTTATCTCCATTCTTCTTCCAATGAGGTTAGCTATTGCTTCAGCTATTACATTAATTCGTTGGTTGAGTGGTTGAAGGCTGGACTGTTGTATTATCAGCTTGTGTTTGGTGTAGGCATCACTGACTACATCATAATCGTGATCCTTGTGTTTCTTTACCGTACACAGATGACAAATGAGCTCTTCACACGTTTCGCAAAATATCTCCAGTGGCTTACCGTGGTCTGGACAGTCGCTAGTTACCTCTGGTTTGACTTGAGGGAGTTGATAAGCTGTATTAGCCACTTCATCGAGACCCAGTGTTTCGTGGTTGGTGATCCATCCATTGTGTAGCTGAAGACACTGTTGACACAGGAACTTGCCACACTGCTTACAATATTGATTAGCATCTTGTTTCTGGCACTTATCGCAGGAGGTGTGTCCTTTACTCAATACCTTCTTCATCAGATTGTATACTTCTGTCAGGTTATTGATTGTGAAAGATGGAGGTAATCCATCTACTCCTTGTTGAGGTAGTTGGCAAGGAGATCTGCAGGTAGGACAAGGTAGAGAGTGGTTACCCCGGTTTGTTAGCTCTGGTAGTACACCTCTCAAACAATGAAGACAGAAGGAGTGGAAACATGGAAGAATCTTGGGATTA
The DNA here is from genome assembly GCA_036873525.1 of Chalinula nematifera. Classification (NCBI taxonomy): domain Eukaryota; kingdom Metazoa; phylum Porifera; class Demospongiae; order Haplosclerida; family Chalinidae; genus Chalinula; species Chalinula nematifera. The sequence goes on along the minus strand of JAYJLX010058623.1, from coordinate 47,772 downwards.
GTGCACTGTTCCAGACATATTGAACAGGTGAACTGTTCTTCTAACTTGTGGAGAGCTTCAGATGTAAAGTGAGTAGCCGGAGGAGAAGACATTTTGGAAAAGCCAATTCAAGTTAGGCAAAAGGTCAAAAATGTAAAATAAACTCCCGTGTCACATATGACAGTTTGTATAACAAAAAAAAAAATGAATTCCATCAACTGAATGTGGGTAGGGCTGGATTGTAGTAAATTTGAGACTTTTCTACCATTGGATTCAGTGATATATGTGTCACTTGCAATGATAAATTAGCACATTATTGCTTGTCAGTAAACCCACCATTCAATGACAGTTATAAAATTTCTCTTGATAGAAAATATTCCTTTCCTTAATCGACAAAAGCTATACAACACAACCTCTAAGCGATGTAAGCCGATATTGGTCAATTATAACCAAAAAAAAAATGGTGGTACGCAACATCTTGAATGATTGGTTATTCTTCATTTTCTGGGATAAACCTAGTACATGTAACTATACCAAACATGTGCCCTCCAGTGTAGTGGTATTGAAGCAGTTCCTGCGCATCCTTTTGTTCCTATAGTCAAGTGTAGAAGCCACAAATACAACTAGATTTCAAGTTCAAGTGTTAGTCTGAAATTTTATTTTCAATTTTTTTTTTGTGGATTTATATATTTTCACCAAATACAAGGTAACTTGGATGTACATGTACTAATACTGGTACACCAAAAATTAAGTCTATTAGTGTTGAGTTGAGGTTTTGCACATTATAAAAACAAGTGTCAAATATACCATATAGCAGTTTAATTTGACGGATTTTTAATTTGGCGATTGGCGGTTTGCAATGTAAATCGCCAATATTATTTCCGTAAAATTGCTGATACAGATGTGTACGTACACGCATGTGTCACGAATCGCCAATAATAAAGCCATCAACAGTGGTTTTTTTATGTAAATCGCCAAATATAACCACTATACGGTATGTTGTATTGCAAATTTTTCACAAAATAGAAAAGTCTAAAATATTTTAACATTCTCTTCATCACACACATACAGGACACCAGTGCACTTGTCCAATGCTATTCCATGGGGATAGATTAACGATTCACCCCCGAAACAATGTACGAACTCTCCATTAGTGGTGAATACCGATATATGATGATTAGGATCACCCTCGCTGATGTATAGTAGATCGTTATCAAGGGCTAAATACTGGGGCCATGTAAATTGACCTGGCCCAGACCCTTCAATACCAAACAAGGAGATAAAGTGACCCTCGGGAGTGAATTTCTGTATACGATTATTACAAGAGTCAGCCACAAACACGAACCCTTCACTATCAATGGCGACACCACAAGGACCCTCGAACTCTCCCTCATCTGTTCCAAAAATACCAATACTGTGAGAGAATGTGAGGTCAGCATTGAGAACTTGTACTCTATGATTCCAACTATCAGCTACATACACCTGTTCTGTAGTCTTGTTGATAGCTATACCACGAGGACCATAGAATTGCAGAGAATCGTAACCCTTACTACCAATACTAGAGATACACTCACCATCCATTGTAAACTCCTGTAAACGATCATTACCGTACTCAGCAATCAGTAGAGTTTCTTTAGAGGAAATTGCTATACCTGTTGGTGAGGATAGCCGACCCCTCCCATTACCACAAGAACCAAACGATTTCACTTTCTTGCTATCTCTTGTTACTATGGTGATACAATGACCACCCCATTCACTAATAAACACCCGTCCATCATCAGACACAGCTACTCCATATGGATCCTCTAGTCCAGTGATGGTCTTGACAACACTGTCTCTTGATTCACTGGAATACTAACAGGATTACCCGGGATGGTACGATTATGTACATGTAACAAGCTACTGATGATAAAAGATGGAGGTAATCCATCTACTCCTTCAGATGCAGAGTGAGTAGCCATTTTAAAGATGATTGTAAAAAAAAAAAAAAAAAAAAAAAAAACTTGCCATGCCCATTTATACAGTTTAAAAATATTCATGAATAGTAAACAAACAATGAATTAAATTATAAGAATCAATGGTGCTTCAGATGTCAGACATTAGCAATAAAGTGTATTACATAAAACTGGTAAAAAACAAACTACAGCTGTACATGTAGACTATACATCAATACTTTGAACAACACCACTTATTATCTATTATTACACTATCAACTCACAGCTTTTGTTCCCTTTGACGTTGAGTTGAAGGTCAAAAAAAGCTTCTTCTCTGCAAGAAAAAAATTCGAATACAATGGATATACACACATCATAAAGCTTGTATCTAAACAATAGTATTATGATGCACACATACTATAGCAGCAGCTGTTGTATTTATACATACCTTCGTGACTCGTATTCTATATCAGTACACTTGATGGAAGTCTATAATGAAATAAAACAGTATTATTTTAACATCTGCTCCTGAGAACAGAGTATACACACAACATGGAGTATACCAACATACAGGGAAATTTTCAGTTGTAAAAAGTTTGTGTTTTTTAATTTTCATGTTGTGTATTTTGTAGTTTGAGCTCAATTTGTACAGGCTCTATATAGTGTAAACAATTTTCATTGTTTTAATTTTCGTAGTCAGAGCCATACATGAAAATAAAACCACAATGAAAATTTCCCAATTTACAGTACAACAAAAATAGCAGTTGAAAAAAAGAAAATCTCATTTCACATGTAATATTAACTAACACAATCGAGTGTACTTCACTGATTGGGTGATTACAACAGTGTGACACACACACACATGTATACAGTATGTATAATGCTTCTACTTCAGTAGCAGTATACAATGTACACGTACATGTATAATGTACAGTACAAGGGACATAGTATAATAAACCTCTCAACAAAGAACATTCATCAGTGTTCCAAAGCTAATAGATTTTGACCTCTCTATAAAGGACAAAGCACTTCAGTTTATATATAGGGTCCTAAAAGTGTCTTTTATTCGGAGGTTCCACTGTATATGCCATCTATTGTGATAACTAAAATACATTGCATATATTGGGTGGTTGTGGCACATATAATGCTTTACTTCAGTAGCAGCCCATGTATATACATATACATGTACATGTACAGTGTATATGCCATTTATTGCTTGCCTATGGTAACTAGCCTTTAGTACATGTATGTACAGGTACATGTATATGTAGTACATGTATATATGATATACATGTACCCATGTAGTTGTATTACATGTACACGTACTGTACATGTATTACATGTACTGTACATGTATGTACAGTACCTCCATTTTTCCTTCTAACAGCTTCGGAATACAGTCCTATATTAGCAATAAAAACAATAAAGGGTTAATAATTTATGAACCATTGGAGCTAATACCATACATTATACATGTACATGCAACCTACATGTACACGTACATACATGTACATACCTCAACTGGAGTTCCTTTCATTTTGTTTTGCATGTTATCAATCAGCTATAAAGAATGGATACAAGACACAGTTAGAGATACAAACACATACAAGCAAATAAACATACATTACTAGAAACAGCAACAATACAAACAGTACATAGAGAGACAGATGGATAAACACACCATGCAAAGAGTACATGTCAATAAACTTACCACTCTACTCAGCTCCTGTACATCGTGCTGCATGAACGTATCCATTGAGTCCCACCTAGTTAGTGATTAAAGGATGTTATTATCCTCTCATTAAATAGTGAGCATGCAAGAATTATTGTGTCTATAATTATTAATAATAATATACTACATGTATGTGTATGTGACAATGTTATTTTACCCAAACGATTTTGTTAGTTTCTTTGTTCCAACTGATTTGTCACTGTAACAAATATTCACAAACAAAAATAAATACACTATAATAAATTTAATAATATTTATGTTTACCAACCTGTGTTGTAAGTCATAGAATAATCTCTGTAAAGCATATGCTACACTCTTAGTGTTATCATCACGTTCCGTTGGCATTTGATAAACAGCCTTTAATGAAGGGAGGGAGAAGGGGGGAGGGGCAAGAAAGACAGAAGTGAGGAAACAAGGAAGAGGGGAAAAAGAAAGAAGGCAGTAAATCTAAACACACATCAATTAAAGACATACATGTACAGTGTACATGTACATATCGGGGTATATACTGTATTTATTTACATGAATATACTATGTACATGTACATGTATGAGGGTTGTGTACAGTATGATGTTATAGTAAGTGTTACCTTGCGCAATAGGTTAGTACAGAATAGAGTTTGTAGTAATGAGTTCATGTAACAGGTGGCTCCTTGGTTCTTTAATCCTACGAAACCAGTATGTTTCTTGGAATCCCAGCTACAAATAATGAACAATAAAACATGTAAACAGCGGATAGCTTATAGTATATACAGGTAATGTGCCACTGTACATGTAGTATAAATGTACAATGCATAATGCACAGTACATGTAATGTGTCGCAATACTTAGTAGTGTTCATTTACATGTATTGTACTATTAAGGTGGGGTTTCACACTACACTCTATACTCCTCCCTTCGTTTGCACATGTAACTTGAGAGAACGTGGTTTTATTGTACTCACTTGATTCCATGAGGTGCGTCAGCACACACTCTAGCATGTATTTTAACAGAGTCATCTGAACAGTAATATCCAACATCAGGATCCAATACCTCCTGTATAATGGAATATACCAACTCATGTAATATACCACTCACAATACAATACAGTGGAACCTCTGACAAGGAAAACTCCCTTTAATGAAAACCTCTGTTTAATGAAGAGGTCCCTTTCCCAGTGAAACAATGCTTAAGCATTCTCTCTTTAAAGAAAACCAGTAATTTTATTGGTCCTAAAAGTTTCATTACTTGAAGATTCCACTGTACATGTATTTAGAATACAAAATACAGGTAAATCTTACAATGAATCTTTCGATTCTGTTTAAGTGTTTTAACACTATGTTCCTCTCAGTCTGTGTAAAGTATGTACTAACCTGCCAAGTTAGGAAGTTAGCGTAACCCCAATCATTCTCTCTGGCAGTGTACCAATGGAATATTTCTATAACACAAACAAAACATAAATGTTTAAAAAATATACAATAAATACAGTGTGTGTGTGGTTAACCTCGACTGTGGCTCTTCTCCAAGTCATTCTGATTGATCATTGTTATTCTAGCACGAGCAGATACACTCCAACCACTATAGAATGGCAGAAAGAAAGAAAGACATTTTGATTCACATTAATCAACCTCCTCCCCCAGTTTGCTATGTGCTATGCACATCAAAGCACTTTGACAGTGGCATTGTGAAAATGTCTTAAATTTTAATTTTCAACCCTCAATACACAAACAAGCGTATTGTCCCTTTAACACATGTATTCAATTGGTTGAACCCCAAACTGGACAAACATGGCTATAAATTTACCTAACACTGTTATTAAACCAAGAGTAAAAAAATTTACTGGAATAGAATTTCCAATCCTTAACATTACATTTTGTGTCAAAGATAAGATTGCCCTACAAAATTTACATTGACCTTTAGCTAATATTATTATACTGAATAGATGACTCTATTACTCACGGTGTGTCCTGTGCATCTGGGTTACACTGGACGAATATACCCACAGATTTGGTCTCCTGTCCATCACTAGACTTGGCCATCCTGGGCATCACCATTATACGCCTATATACATGTACATGTATATAATACAGTACACAATAGTCACACTATAGTATACATGTATATACATGTATATATACATGTACATGTATGTGTACATGTATGATTATACCAAATAAAAAATTATCCATTTCTATATGGTTATAGCGTGAGTTGCGTGACTAGCATAGTATAAGTAATACTAACATAAAGATAACGAGTTATAATACACATATACACACACATACATGTACAGTATAATGACAATATAGTACAAATATTATATGAGGAAATACTACCTACTACACGATAAACACCATAACATACTATATACATACTGTAACGATACATGTACACAGGAAAACATATATACATACTGTACTTAACCATGCACTTCCAGTCAATAGTACCGTAAATCGCTTTATTTTCGTTAGCTTAAATTTCATTTCCTAAATTTTCGGCTGTCAAAATTTTCGTCATTACAAGGCCATTATCTTACTTAAGCATGTAAACTACTATTGTGATAAAAATTTTCGGTTCAATAATTTTCGTCATTTCAGCTGCTGACGAAAATATTTAGTCACGAAAATAAAGCAATTTACGGTATATAGTGTATAGTAACCATGGTGTAATACTGTATAGCTATATGATATTACATACACATATACACAGTGCTGGTTATTAGATACACACATGTACAAATACAACACACTAATCCAATAAACCTTGTACACAAATATACATCATGCCAAATAATTATACAGAAGGAATACATAGTATAGACTACCTACAGTGTATATACAAGTATAGCTATACTATAATATGTGTAGTAGTGAGTGTATGTATATATGTATACATACAGTGTAGTCAATAGCCATATGATAGTGTAGTGTAGTACTAACCATGGAAGGTCTCTGATAATGACTGGTTCACTCAATAATGTTCCCTGTAGTTTACTGATATTGGGCACTGTGAACCTGATGGTACCTTCACTACGACTAGAGTCAGTCTCTTCATCCTCTCTAAACAACTATGGACAACCAGCAAACCAATGGATTAAAGATAGTTAACACATAAAAAAGAAAGATAAATTATGCACATAATTAAACAAATCTCTAAATGATGCAAAGCACTATATTTAATAATTTTATTGTTTGTTCTATTCTTACATAATCACTGGTGAAATCGCTGGGCTGCTCCGTGGCTTCAGCCACACCCACAACAGGGGAGAGAGAGGCGGGGGAAACCTGAGGGGAACATGATGCAGCACTATTGGGGGATGGTTGGAGGTGCTCTCCATGGGGCGGAGTCAATAACACCTGCTCCTGGTCTTCTATTTGATAGATGAGGCGGAATAAGCGATAAAATAAAAAAATGGATATACTGTTTAACAATAACGATAACTATTTAAAGACATATGTCTATATAACTAAAACAAAACAATTTATAATAGCATTTTAACAAAGGGACAAGCCTAATGGCTGACACTCTTCCTTACTGATCTGCTGTAAAGAATAGTAAAATGAGTCTAGTATAAGGATATACACTAAACATTGTTCTTGCTTCACATAACATAATTATGCCACACCCACTTTATAATAACAATTAATTGCTCAATTTATCCCTTTAATACAAGCCATGTACGTACACGAGTGTCCTATTGACCGTATATATATTGCTAGGCTTTTATATCAACTATGTATCATAAATTACATTAATACTTTCCACTTTTCCCTCCCGTTCCTTCCTTCCCCCATTATACTCGCCTGTTGGAGAGTCGTTAGTAGTCACGTGTTCAGGTTGAGGGTTGGAGTCTTCACATTCCATGGGAGAGACGTTTTCGCTTTCATTTTTCTCTCCTTCCTCTTGTAATGAATCCGAAGACATAACTATTCTTCTTCCTCTAGCAGCTAGTGACGGTAATAAAATGGTAAAAGAAATAAAAAGTAAGAAAAGTTCAAAACTGTAGTACTTACTGGTCGGCCACTTTCAATTACAGACCAGAGACCACACCTAATTTAGGAAAGGCGCACATTTTGCCGCCATTCACGTTAATAAAAATTAGTGCACGTGACAGTGACTCTAAAAAAAATTATTATTTTTTTTTTTAATGATCTCAATGTGTGTAGGCTAGCATTACACTCACAAGTTAATAGTGACCTGAGCAATAATACCCTAATTTTCGGGCATTCCCTCATACTCCTAATGGAGTTTGTGGCACCAAGCTGTCACAAGATAAGGATAATATTATATTATTTCTTTAATTATGGTGGATACAATCATACATGCACCTGATTGAGCCACACCCCAATATCATGCCAAACAGGATGCTAAAAAAAGATATATCAGGATGCTAAAAAGGATGCATTTTGACCTTTACTGATAAAAGACCTGCACACAGGATGATACATGCGTCCCTTGGTAAGCCAGTACTGTAAAAGTTTATCAGTGTGACATAATTATGCTCAGTTCAGATGGTAGGCAACGTGGCTCAGTAGCAAACGCAATGTATAGATACTATGATAGCATCAGTACGCTACATAAGAGCTGTGGTTAGATCATATTGCAATATTTTATTTAGTGAAATGCTCACTCACACTACTGAAGCCTCATAATAGCACTTTAACTGACTCTTCGCCTCTCCCTATAGACCCCTCACAATCTACATGCTCCGCCCCCTCCCTCATAATACTTGTACATCTGTTTGCTAACTGAAAGATTGACATTCATAGTGACTGAGTGCGCTAGAGCATATATAGTCTAACTGTGTGCATATATATTGGGGAGGGAGGTTTATACCATATAATCAATATTAATGTAGCGTTTCTATGTATTATTTCCTATACTATTCCATACATTAAAGTATACCACAGTTATATATGCTTCATCACAGTGTTAATGGGTCACTAAATTAGTTTTATTTGCCTGCGTGCATTATATGTTATGCTATATATAATATGCACACACAGCATGTAGCACTATGTGATCATAGTAGTGATAAAAATTTGCACAGTAATTATATTGCCTATGTATGAAGTTCTGCAAGTCATTCTGAGAACTGTCCCTATACCATACATCAATATTTCTTGTATGTAGACTGTCTTAGTATATCTATGTGTACTGTTTTGTACATGTAATGTACTTATAATGCTAACGATAACAATTTGCACAACATTAATGCATTTCTGCATACATTACTCACTTATTGCATGATTTTAAAGATTCTTATTAGCCAAAACTTTTAATGGCTAACTAGCATCATCATTACATAGTAAAAAGGTAGATAATGCTTATGTACAGTATTTGTACAATATTAATGTATGTATAAAGAAATCCTATAAGCTATTCTTAGAACTAGATGTGATCCTCACCCAACATGAATGTTTTTTGTATACAGACACACCTCAACGTTCATGAGTGCTGTTCTATGGTTATGAAAACACTATGCAAAAGTGTCCAATGGTTCCAGAAATAGTGATAGTGGTTAGAGAACATTAACCAATGATACAGAAACCACTGTTTAATGGTTACATGTAGCTGCATGGAGTTAATTGCCATATACTTTATATGTACACATACATGTACATACAGAAGAGGGTTTATTAACAATAAAGCTAAGTATGTTGAACGCATGGGTTCTGCAAGTTGGATAATATATTGCCCCCTTATATAATACAGAATGATGCTGCTCAATCTATAAAAACTCCATCTATGAAAGTTTATAACATTATACTGCATAAATCCATATCTAAAGCATATCAAAGTTATTTTATCAGCTTTCTTATCATATATTATTTGGTTATATCATGTACATGCATATCGCTTAATTATATAGAAATTTATCTCAGCCTAGCTAGCTAGCTAACAGTTTGTATTAATTGATTTTACCAAATAATTAACAACAACAAAAAAAAGAGTCAAAATCGAATATCAATTACCATTATCAGTCTAATTATTGAATATTAATTAGTTCTCAATACTTTCATTGTACATGATACCAAGGTATCCATTTTCCCCTCCGCTCTGTAGCTTGTCCTCCACCTGCTCCCAAGCATCCGCAAAGGACTTCGCAACTGTTGTGCCTCCACGACTGCTGAGTATGCGATATTCCTTTTTTTCATTTGCTTTTTCCACGACCTTATGAAGTAAACTTGTCTTTTGGTCCCCAGCACAGACAGCAACGTGCATGTCACTAAAGAATGTAACTGCTTTTTGTAGAAATACAAAAGCCTCTCGAACAGAACTTAATTCCTTATACAAGGAATGCTGCTTCGCATTCAATGAAGAGATCTCCCTTTCTATTCCGTTTATATCGTATTCGATGCTTTGTATTCGTTGCTCTTCACTCTCAATGTTTCCCTCAATATCTCTTATTCTATCTCTGCAGCGATCAACTTCCTTGTCAGCTTCCACGATTGAAATAGTTCCAGCTGTTGCCACAGCAGGGACGGTAACAAACAATGATGGAGGAAACACTACCCCCAGCACTGCTGCCCCAACACCTCCAGCAACAGTCCCGGCTATTGCACCATCTTTCCTGTTTTGTGCATCTCGTTTGTTGCTCTCTGCTGTGCTCAGTGAGCTCCTTGCATCTCGAAGTAATGCCTCGTTTCTAGCTTTGCTTTCACGTAGATTTTGAATGCTTTTACGTTTTCTGTTTTTGTCGTCTTCTTTGGCTCCGATTTCTCTCTTCAATGATTTGTCTTTTTCATCAAGTTCATCTCTCTTTGCAGCAACTTCTGCTTGTTGTTTCTCCAGCTGTTGCAAAAGCATTGGAGCTGTTTCTTTGATGGTTGCCAAGTGCTTTTGAGCTTCTTTAGGGTTAGCTTGAATGCATTCGGTTGCTTTAATTACGAGGTTAAGGCATTGACTTCCGTATTTTTGAATAACAGGCATGACTATAACGTTGTCAATCTTTTTCTAGCTTGCAATATGATGCTGGTTGTAGGTCAGTTGAACTTTCACCGTATTCAACCTCACTGCAGCTGTCTTATTTTATGTTATTTGTACTCAATGCATTATCATCCTGGGAAAGCCCCAGGGTATTCATCATATCACCCACTCAATTAATGAATTGCACTGTCATCTCCATGGATACTCCTGGGGAAATCCCCACATCCTTGTGAGTGATATAAAAGAAGCAGACCATATCAGTGATTCATTTATACCTACTCAACAAAACTCTTCAGAATAACACATCAGAAAGGAGAAAAGGTATGGTTTCATTAAGCTTCATTGATAGTTGCTATCTTTTTCTTTTGCTGCAGGTTTTTCATAATGTCCGAGCCTGAAACATCTGTTAAGATTGGAAATGAGTCCTTCTCTATTGTTGAGATACCAAAGAGTGATACGGCTTTAGTTTTGGATCAAAAGAAACGTCTCCTAGGAGCCGTTAATCTCCCAGCTTTGGTCGATGATCTGGGAAGAGTTGGAAACTTTGTGCGTATTGCCTACAATGGGGTTGCTGGATACACCGACTTGCAGATATCGATTCGTGAGATTGGTGTTGATGTTACTAAGCTTTGCGATAAATCAGCTGTGACAGTGTCGAAGTTTAAAACTGCTTCTGGTAGCATCCTTGAAGACCTCCAAGGCACTTACCAGTTTCTGCTTGATGGTCTTGAGGACATTGCTTTGGTAACTTTAGCAGCTGTTGCAGACGTGGCAAAGGATATGGCCTCAGCTGCCGATGAGCTCCAGAAGGATTTCTCTGATGAAGCAGTTAAAGTGGAGGAAGCACTGAAAAAGACGATGTCAACCAAGGGCTCTGAAGAGGAACGTAAGAAACAGTTGGAGGAAACAGCGAGGGAACTAGAGATTAAAAAAGACACTGCCCAGAAAAGCAAAGAGAATGCAGAAGAAGATTTTAAACTCTTCGAAGCTAAGTACAAAGAGGCTGAATCCAGACAGGAATCGCTCGAGGCAAGTGCTTCCAATCCTCTTAAGCTTATCGCAAATGCATTTGCAGCACCAGTACTTCGTGGTGGGAAAGTGTTTGATACAGATAGTGATGCTCGTAGAGCTCAAGAAGCACGTGAGGAGAAACTCAAGCATTTCGAGGACATGAAGAAGCAGAGGGATCTTCGTCGCAAGTCTCTTCAGGATTTTGCTGAGTTTTCAAAGAAAATTGAACATTGTAAAGATGATTCCCAGCTTGCGCAGGTGGCCATTGATGCCTTGCATCAGGCCATGGGAGGGCTACAGAACCTTTCAGCTGTCATGATGAAAGCCGCTCTATTTTGGAAGCAAATGCAAATCCATTGTGAGACTCTCGCCAAAGACAAAATGAAGAAAATGATTGAAGCAGGCATGAAACGTCCTGAGGCACAGAGGCTCCGTGTGTGGACAGCACCTGGCTTTAAAAAGCAAGCTATAGAATACTATGGCCGCTGGGTTGCCCTTGACGATGTCTGTGCAATATATATGCACAGGATACAGGAGACCCAGAAGGATCTTTACGGCTATCTCACGGAAAACCCAACACTCTCACAGGCAAGGAGGAACGTTCGGGAGCTAGCTGCCACCTTTGCTAAAGATCTTGCCAAGGAGCAGAAGGCCATTACAGAAAGGGCAGATGAAGACAATCGAATGATGAGAGAACTTCAACAAGAAATCGAGGAACACAGGGATGATTAGGACAATTAGTTACACAATGTTAAACTATTACTGCTTTAGAGTTAATATTCTTTTTTTTTGTTTAACCAAATTAACTGATTGTTGTTTCAAGCCCAAGCTATTTGAAATAAAACTCAATCATGAAGTGTCTGTATGATTATAATTAATTTTTTGCCACACGTGGTACATAGGTTTACATACATGTATCTTGTATAACATACTTGATTTAGTCATTTTTGGGGGTGTGGCTGCTCAAATCATACTCATGAAGTTCTCATTTAACTGCTGTAACCAGTGGGGCTGCCCACTGGGCATGGGGCATGCATGCATGCACAGCATACCAGGTGAACAGTCCCCACTTTTCTCTTGCCTCATGCAGCAAACGATGAGTCATGCATCATGTTGCTGGCAGGTGAGGCATTCAATCAGGTTTACAATTATACTTGAGGTCAAACAAAGCTTGGTTCTTTACATGTATAGCATATAAACTCTGCTCAAAACTAATAATAAGTTTTATTGAACGTATAGGCGGGAGATCTATACAGATATAATTATATAAATATATGAATAGATCTTCTGGCACAACTGCATGTATGACATAACATATTGTACCACCGCATACATCATGCCTACATGTATCATGCTATATTAATTGCAGACTAAAAACAGTTACAAATACTTCTAAAAATACACAGCTTATCATAATTATCAAAAATAATATTGCAATTAAAAGATCATTTGTTATCGTTAGTCTGCAATGCTTTCATGAAACGTTATACCGAAGTACCCATTTTCTCCTCCACTCTGCAGCTTATCCTCCACTTTCTCCCAAGCATTAGCAAAGGAACGATTAACAACTATTACTCCCCCGTCACTGCTGAGAATGCGATATTTCTCTTCTTTATTTATTTCTTTTACAACCTTGTGAAGTAAAGTTGTCTTTTGGTCCCCTGCACAAACTGCATTGTGCATTTCACTGAAGAATGTGACTGCTTTTTGTAGAAATACAAAAGCCTCTCGAACTGAACTTAATTTTGTATGCAAGGATTGCTGCTCAGCATTCAATGAAGCTATTGCTCTTTCTATTTCACTAATTTCAGCATTGATATTTCGTATTTGTTGCTTCTCACTCTCAATCTTTTGTTCAGTTTCTCTTGCTTTACTCTTGTATCGATCAACTTCCTTGTCAGCTTCAGAAATAGAAATAGTTCCAATACTTGCTACAGCAGGAGCAGTAACAAACAATGATGGAGGAAAGACTACACCCAGCACTGCTGCCCCAACACCACCAGCGACAGTCCCAGCAATTCGATCATCTTTCTTCTTTTGTGCATCTCGTTTATTGCGTTCTGCTGTTCTCAGTGAATTCTTTGCATCTTGAAGTAATGACTCATTTCCAGCTTTCCTTTCTTGAAGTGATTGAATTTCTCTAGATTTTGCCTTTTTTTCATTTTCTTTGGCTCCAATTTCTTTCATTAATGATATATCGTTTTTTTCTAGCTCATCTCTTTTTGAAGCAACTTCTTTTTGTTGTTCCTCCAGCTGTTGCAAAAGTAGAGGCACTGTTCCTTTGATGGTTGCTAAGTGCTGCTCAGCTTCCTCGGGATCAGTTTGCATACATTCAGTGACTTTTGTTACAAGGCTCAGACATTGACTTCCATACTTTTGAACAGCCATTACTCATGCAGTTAAATGATTCTTATTTGCTGGTGTAAGTATATGTTGGTGAACATGCACTGAGGTTTAATTACTCTATGTATACCACATGAAGCGACTTATATATCTTCATGTTGAAAATTGCACTGTCATTCCACTATATGAGGCTGGTTGTCAGCATTCTGGGAATTAATGTAGTTCTGGGAATTTTCTAAGGGATTTAACCTAATGAATAAACATCCAGTTCAATGAATAATATACTCAGTTCCATGAATATTGTTTTAAAGACACACCCTAATGAATGATTATAAAAGGACCAGGCTATATGCTTGCATGCTTAGCCTTTAGCTGGCAAATACACAACCAAAACGAGTGAGGTAATGACGCCTTTGTTTAATACTGACTGTATACTTTTTTAATTAGCATTTTTTTTTGCAGATTTTATCATGATGTCATCATCTCCTGAAACATCTGTTGTGATAGGAAATGAATCCTTCTCAATTGTTGAGATACCAAGGAGTGATACAGCTTTAGTGTTGGATCAAAAGAAACAGCTTCTAGGGGCAGTCAATCTCCCAGCTTTGGTTGATGATCTGGGAAGAGTTGGGAACTTTGTTCGTATTGCCTACAATGGGGTTGCTGGATATACTGACTTGCAGATATCAATTCGTGAGATTGGTGTCGATGTTACTCAGCTTTGCGATAAATCAGCTGTGACAGTATCCAAGTTTAAAACTGCTTCTGGTAGCATCCTCGAAGACCTCCAAGGCACTTACCAGTTCCTGCTTGATGGTCGTGAGAGTATTGCTTTGGTAACTTTGGCAGCTGTTGCAGATGTGGCAAAGGATATGGCCTCCGCTGCAGATGAGCTTCAGAAAGATTTTAGTGATGAAGTAAATAAAGTGGAGGAGGCACACAAAAGGACGATGTCCACTAAGGGCTCTGAAGAGGAACGTAAGAAAAAGCTGGATGAAAAAGCAAGAGAACTTGAGATAAGTAAAAAAAATGCTCAGAAAATCAAAGAAAGTGCAGAAGAAGATTTCAAAATCTTTGAGGCTAAGTACAGGGAAGCTGAATCCAAACAAGAATCACTGGAGGCAAGTGCTTCCAACCCTTTCAAGGCTCTTGTAAATGCATTTACAGCACCAGTACTTTTTGGACAAAAGGTGTTTGATACCAAAAGTGATGTTCATAGAGCTCAAGAAGCACGTGAGGAGAAGCTTATGCATTTGGAGGACATGAAGAAGCAAAGGGAACTCCGTCGCCAATCACTTCAAGATTTTGCTGAGTTTTCAAAGAAAATCGAACATTGTAAAGACGATTCCCAGCTTGCGCAGGTGGCCATTGATGCCTTGCATCAGGCCATGGGAGGGTTACAGAACCTTTCAGCTGTCATGATGAAAGCCGCTTTATTTTGGAAGCAAGTTGAAGTTCATTGCGAATTACTTGCCAAAGACAAATTGAAGCAAATAATTGAAGCAGGCATGAAACTTCCTAAGTCAGAAAGGATTGACACGTGGACATCATCTGTCTTCAAACGGCAAGCTGTAAGATACTATGGCCGCTGGGTTGCCCTTGATGACGTCTGTGCAATATACATGCACAGGATACAGGAGACCCAGAAGGATCTTTACAGCTATCTCACGGAAAACCCAACCACTGAGCAGGCAAGGAGGAATGTTCGTGAGCTAGCTGCCACCTTTGCTAAAGATCTTGCCAAAGAGCAGAAAGCTATCACAGAGAGGGCAGATGAAGACAATCAAATGATGAGAGAACTCCAACAAGAAATTGAGGAACACAGGGATGATTAACCATTATTATTACATGCAACTGTTATGTAACTGCATGCTATTTGACTTTTTTTTTGCTAATAATGTTCTGTTAATTACCAAAGCTAATTATTACTAGTATAAAAAAAGAAAAAAAATCTTGACCTTATAAAAAGGGCCTATTGTATAAACCATTGACAATGGCATATAAAATGGTATGAGTGTTCAGAATAATGTCCAGAATCGCTTAACTAAATGAGGCCTTTCTTTAGAATGATGCCAGAAGAGGTACCAGCAAGTGAATCGACTGATGCTTCAACTTGATCCAGATCATAGCACTCAGAAAACTCCACCTCAACCCATTTACCATCATCACATGGTAATTCACAGCTGAATAACACACAATCAGTATCAATACCATATACCTTATCTGATCCAACGGATACATACTTCATTTTCTTATTACCAATTCCCTTCCAGACACCACTCCCATTCACTGGACGCCGGAACACTTCATTGATACTGCTAACCCCAAACACGTATCGATCTCCACCGTCAATTTGCATAAGCTTGCCAGGGACATACTTCCAGCTTCCACTGCAGGGTTTCTGACACACGTATATGTCATCTTTACTATTAACCCCCCAAACGTAGCCATTACCGGAAGCAGAAACATGTTTGAGCTTTCCATCGACTTTAATCCACGACCCGGAACCATCGGCTGGTCGTTTGTAAATATCATGGGCAGCATTGACACCCCACATCTCAATGTCATTAATATCTAGTTGCATTAGACGACCCCCCACCTCATGAAATGATCCTGTGCACGGTTGCTTGCACACATATATTTGATCCTCATTGTTAACACCTGCAATGTAGTTAATGGATACCGAGGCATGCTTCAATACACCTGGTACTATTTTCCATTTATCAGCATCACAGGTAGCACTCATCCCTACAATGATAAGAACTATGAATGCAAGAGATTTTCGTACCATATTGCGGCTTTGTATAGACAATAGAGTTGATTCAGAACTGCTCGATCAATGTATAGGTGATGTCCTTCAGATGCTAAATCGATCTCTTTTATACACAGCAGTGGTGTTATTCTTGGGTATGTATTAAGAGGAACAATAATAGTTCCACTGTGATAGAATTAACCGATTTCTGAGAACGGTTGATGCATATTAAGATAAACTATACCAGATATCAGTTAATGTAGCAAGTGTCAAATGGAACGATACCTATTTTCAGTGGAATATGCATTAATGATAGCATTAGATACACCTCCTTCCCATGAATACACAGAGGAATTTATACTAGCCTGACATCTGTGGGGCCTAGTCTCATGTACATATTCTGACCGTCCCTATAATGGTGGGAGGATCTAGCTGGCTATGCAAGACTACCTGACACCTAATGGTTAACATGACAAGAACAATAACACACTGAAGCAGTTTTAAAGTGGCAGACGCTATAGCTTTATGTATTTACTGACATATGATTCAATGTATAAAATTTATTCATAAAAAAATCAATGAAATGCTTAAGCAGTTGAACAGTACAAAGAGTTCCAATGACCACAGATTACAAGAGTAGATCAACGATTTCCAATTAAGGCCCACTGATGAGATCTTTTAGTTGAGTCACATGTTCTCGTATATCTTCTTCCAATGAAAACAACAGTCATATGTATATAATTGCAACATGGCGTAATCATATCCATTACTATTATTATAGCATTAGTATAATATACCTGTGTTAGCGTCAGCTTTAGCAGTAAACATTAAAACAAGCGACAGATAGTTAAACTGAAGCACCTGACACACGAACAAAAATCAACAATTGTGGTAAGTTATTAATAGTTATTAATAACATTTACTTGGTGTCTTGAGAAATACAAAATGATGCTTAAATTTCCTCCTACTCCAAGTTTACTGGCCTAGAAACAAATACAATATTATTTATTACTATATAGTTATTTCTCAATATGCAATTGCTACACAATAAGACTACATGTTATTACAAAAAGTATAAGCAATGCAATATATACATTGTTACAGTTAAATAATGAATTAAACTAGCAACATTGTTCCTGCTTCACACAGTAACATATTATGGCACACCCACTTATAATAGTAACTAATTGTTCAATTTAACCCTTTTGTACAAGCCAAGTACGTGTGTCCTATAGGCCCCTTAAAGCAATAACTAATTTTCACAACTTTGGGCAAAAATTATGCTTTACATGGTGTGGGTATGCGTCATTTTGTATGGATAAAATGTATATAAACCGCAGTAGGCAAAATCATAAAAATCCGGCTATATAAAACATTAACAGTTTTATAGGCCAAAAAAGACATAGTATACATTACAAAACCTTTGTTAGCGATCCATTTATGTTGTTAAATGAACAAAGAAAAGTAGACAGGTAAAGGATTCAGATTGAAAATAAACAAACCCAGTCGTATTTTAGCCATTGTTTTTGTCCCTACAAAATGGCAAACAGCTCTTCAGTCACACCTACCAAGTTAGAGCAATATTCGGTAAATTTCCCTTTGATTTGTTATCATTTTAAGGGACTAGGGGTATATTATTGACCGTATATATAGACCCGTCTGCAATGGGTGTGGCAAACTTAATTAACCAGTTCAATTTTACTATATTTCCATAAATTGTTGGACACTTCCGCCATCTTGGTGTACATCAGAGTAGGAGCTTCTATTGCAATTGCAGAGAATCAATCTTTTTTCAAAGACGACTCAGGTATATGTAGCAAAATTACTAGTAATCTGGTGTTCTACCAAATTTACCTAGTTGTTATTGCAATTGCAGTACAAAATTATATTTTCCTTATACCTTTGCATACAAAGTTGTACACCAAGATAGCTGCATGACCTAGTAATACACCTTATTCACCACGGCAAATTAATGATATTCATTGGAAAAAGTCACATGATACGTAGGTGTACGCGCGTATACCTGTCGCAAATGTCCGCCATATTGAGTGTCAAAATTGGGCAAAATAACATGGGGAAGGACACAAAGCATACAAGAAACTCGAAAAAACCAGCCAACGAAGCAAAACTAAGGAAAGCAGGAAGACCTAACCACAAAATATGACCAAGACACAGATCATACTAACCCTTTAAGCTCTTGTAAGCTTCAAACGGAGCCATACGGGGACCGTTAAGAGACAAGCCTCACTCGTATCATGCTTCAGTGGCAATCCCTCCGTCACCTGAGACATTAAATGAGCCAATTAAGTTGCAAGGATCCTGGGGCAGTCCTAACATGGATATATTTCTTCATATCGCTTCATAGATTTGGAGATATAAGCTGTTTCTGCCACTGACTAAATGACATCTTGACACTCAAGATGGCTGCCTGTTCACTCGATTGCGCGTAAATAACGGTAAATTATCACGTGAAAATGCAATGAATATCATTATTTTGCCGTGGTGAATAAGGTGTATTAATTTTGCTTAGACCACACCTATTGCAGACCTCCCCTTTGCTAATATTTTCCACTTTTTCCTCCCTTTCCTTTCTTCACCCGTTATATATACTCGCCTGTTGAAGAGTCGTGACTCGTTAGTAGTCACCTGTTCAGTTTGAGGGTTGCATGCATGCAGTGCAGGTACTGATAGTTCACATTCCAGGCGGCATGGGAGACTTTTTCGCATTTATTTTTCTCTCTTTCCTCCTGTGATAAATCCGAAGACATGGTTTTCCCTGTTCTTCGAGCAGCTAGTGACAGTAATAAAATGACAGTAGAAATAAAAGGTAAGCAAACTGTAAATTACAAAACTGCTAGACTAGTCTGCTAACTACTTACTGTATGTAGCCATTGTTAGCTGGTCATTTATGTTAATAAAAATTAGTGCACGTGACTGTAATGTCAATGTGTGTTTTTTTAGCTTTCATCTATTATGATATAGTATGAGCAATGAATACAGACACATGCACTTAATTGAGCCACACCCAATATGATAAACAGGATGTTATAAAGGATGCATTTTCAACCTTTAGGTTACTGATAAAAGGTAGTACACAGGATCAATCATATTGGCTTCATACAATATATGCATGACTCGGTAAGCCAGTCATATTGTAAGAATTATAAGCTCAATTATGTTTCATACAGTATTCTAGTAGGCTGGCCAGCAATACTACTGAGTGCAATGTAGTATATACTAACCTCATGCAGTGTGCTATATGGGGGCTGTAGTCACATCAATTGCAACTTTAATTTTGTCCATGTGAAAAAGCTCATCCACAGTGCCACCCCCTAGGCCTCATGATTGGGCTTTAACTCTTTGCCTCTCCCTATACCAGCCAAACTGCACAATACTCCGCCCCCTCCCCTCAATTATATGCTTATACTATTTGGTGCTTAGTCAATACATGGACTTGTTAGTCGTCATGATAGTTTGCTAACTCAGTCAGTAAAAGATAAACATTCATAGTAGTGACTACTGCCATGCCGGCCGCAGTCACTGTTTTGAGCAGTGTTCAATAATGTTTTCATTTCAGTCAGTGTTATCTACTGGTATAAACCCATCATTCTGTCTTTTATCACATTGTCAGAAATGTTATGTGTGCATGTGGTTATACCATCATATGCCGGTTAACATTAATGCACATATATCAATGTATGGGATCCTATAAGGCATTCTGAGAACTATTTCCATACATTAAAGCATTTGTCTCATATCATGCTTTCGCACATAGTGTAAATGGCTCCACCTTAGCTTAGAGCTAAATTATTCACCTGTTTTTTGCATAGTCTGCAATGCACTATATATTATTATATGCTATATGCACACAGCGTTATGTGACCAGTAATGGTAACAATTTGCACAGTATATTAATGTATTGCTCATGTATGAAGTCCTACAAATCATTCTAAGAACTGTTCATATGTGTACTGTTTTGTGTAATGTACATTATAACCTATAAATGCTGTGGTGTTTAATAAGATAACAATTTGCACAAGTTAATGTATTTCTACTATAGTCTAAGTCCTAAAAGGTGGAGTTAATTGCACATGTGTATTTGCGGTACACCACATGTATTATATGATGTATACATGCATGGTGACCAACTATTAACATAGCGATAATGTATTCCAGCCTACAATTTAGACACCTGCTTTATGATACAACATATGTCACACACCTGGTTTAATTTGCGGTATAGCGGCATATAATGCACCTGTTTTTGCAGTATAGAGCTGGTGTATTATACTGATGAGTATCATTATACATTATTATATATTACACTATAATATGCCTGACTAATATCTAATATGGATGGTAACAATTCTATTACATGTAATATAATGCTCAACATGCTTGTGGCCTATGCCTGTAATAAGCCATGAGAATGAATTGAACAATATCAGTGGTATACTATATATATATTCATCAATTATGAGATTTAAAGATTTTTATTGCATGGCCAAGGATTTTGAAGGCTATAAACGGCTCAGTATCATCGTATCAGTGGAAAAATTAATAATAATAATACATTTTTTAATTTTATGTATATTAAAGTATTCCAAATGTATGAAATCCTATAAGTTATTCTTAGAATACATAAACCTCAGCACCCAACACTATTAATGTTTTTTTGACAAACCTTAATGGCATTCAAGAATGCTGTTCTATGTAGTCATGAAAAAACTATACAGAAGTGCCTAACCATCAGCAATTCCAGGAATACTGCAGATAGTGGTCAGAACATGCTTTAAAATAATACACTTGTTATTTGGTTTAATTGCCATAAGGGAGAAGGGTTAATTCATGCTATCAGTGATTTAAATGGGTCAAACTCAATCAATACATTTAATTACAGAATACCACCCTTAAATTAGCAACTATATAAGATTAGTCATTGCCTGTTAAAGCTTGATTATGTCAAAGCTTGATCATGTCCGGCATGCACAGCTTAAAATACTACAGAAATCCATGCATATTATACCGTATAGCTGGTATTTTTGGTTGGGATTTAATTTTGGTTTAGGAATCCATTACTAAAATAAAATCCTACCAAATTTAAGTCCTCCATAGTAAAATGTATTACAGTTATTCATTTTACTAAAATTAAATTTCTTGTAAATTACCCAAAATTTTGGCTGCTGAAAATTTCCAGCTATATATACGGTATATACTTAAACATGCATAATTACTTTTTGTCATTCAATAATTTGATAGGTATCTTATAGCCTTTGATTATTATGCATTAGGTTCTGCCAAATAACTAATCACACACAAAAAAAAAATCAATACCTAATATAATTTTATTAATTACAAAAATCGAGTTCTGTGCCTAATTAGCTTGATTATTAGATCTAATATTATTAGTCCTCGATACTTTCACTGAAAATGATACCAAGGTATCCATTTTCTCCTCCGCTCTGTAGCTTGTCCTCTATTTGCTCCCAAGCATCCGCAAAAGAATTAGCAATGGTTGTGCCCCCACGACTGCTGAGTATGCGATATTCCTTTTTTTCATTTGCTTTTTCTACGACCTTATGAAGTAAACTCGTCCTTTGGTCTCCAGCGCAGACAGCTACATGCATGTCACTGAAGAATGTAACTGCTTTTTGTAGAAATACAAAAGCCTCTCGAACAGAACTTAATTCCTTATACAAAGAACGCTGCTTTGCATTCAATGAAGAGATCTCCCTCTCTATTCCGTTTATATCATATTCGATGCTTCGTATTCGTTGCTCTTCACTCTCAATGTTTCCCTCAATATCTCTTATTCTATATCTGCAGCGATCAACTTCCTTGTCAGCTTCCACGATTGAAATAGTTCCAGCTGTTGCCACAGCAGGAACGGTAACAAATAATGATGGAGGAAAGATTACACCCAGCACTGCTGCCCCAGCACCTCCAGCAACAGTCCCAATTATTGCACCATCTTTCTTGTTTTGTGCATCTCGTTTATTGCGTTCTGCTATACTCAGTGAATTCCTTGCATCTCGAAGTAATGCCTCGTTTCTAGCTTTGCTTTCATATAGATTTTGAATACTTTCACGTTTTTTGTTTTTGTCATCTTCTTTGGCTCCGATTTCTCTCTTTAATGATTTGTCTTTTTTATCGAGTTCATCTCTCTTTGCAGCAACTTCTGCTTGCTGTTTCTCCAGCTGTTGCAAAAGCATCGGGGCTGATTCTTTGATGGTTGCTAAGTGTTTTTGAGCTTCTTCAGGGTTAGCTTGTATACACTCAGTTGCTTTAACTACGAGGTTAAGGCATTGGCTTCCATACTTTTGAATAACAGGCATGACTATTGGTATTGGTTTATTCCTCACAGTGAACATGCAGGTTCCAGTATTCAGCCTTTATTGCAGCTGTCTCATCATTTATGTTAGTTGTGTTAAAGCATTCCTACCAATCACCCACTTGATTAATGAATTGTACTGTCATCTCCATAGAAACCCCTAGGAAATTCCCACATACTTTGGTAATAATATAAAAGGACTTGTGATCATTCAACTAAACTCATAGTATATTTTACTACAGGCTTTTCACCATGTCATCTCCAACCGATGATGTATCCGTTATGATCGATAACGAATGTTTTTCAATCACTGAGAAACCAGGCAAGAATACAGCTTTAGTATTGAGTCAGAAGGAGGATCTTCTAGGCTCACTTGATCTCCCAGCTTTAGTCGATGATTTGGGAAGAGTTGGGACTTTCATTCGAATCGCTTACAATGGGGTTGCTACATCAGCAAAATTGCAGATTTTGATTCGTGAGATTGGTGTCGATATTACTAAGCTTTGTGATAAATCAGCCGTGACCGTTTCCAAGTTCAAAAATGCTTCAAGTAGTGTCCTCGAAGACCTCCAAGGAACTTACCAGTTCCTGCTTGATGGTCTCGAGGACATTGCTTTGGTAACTTTAGCAGATATTGCAGATGTGGCTAAGGATATGGCCTCAGCTGCCAGTGAGCTCCAACAGAATTTCAATGATGAAATGGTAAAAGTGGAGAAAGCTTGGGAAGAGACTACGTTAGCCAAAGAATCAGAAGAGAAAAATAAAGCAAAGCTGCAGGAAAAGGCAAATTATCTAGAGGTTAGACAAAAAAGTGCACAAAGAAAACAAGAAAATGCAGAAAAAGTCTTAAAGCTAGCTGAAGTTAAGTACAAGGAAGCTGAATCCAAACAAGAATCGCTGGAGGCAAGTGCTACTGAAGTTAAAAAGGGTGTTGTAAATTTTTTTACAACTGTATTAACTGGGCGAAAATATTACGATACCGACAGCGAGTTTCGTTTGGCTCAGGAAGCTCGTGAGGAGAAGCTCATGCATTGGGAGGACATGAAAAAGCAACTAGAACTTCGTTGCCAGTCACTTCAAGATTTAGCTGAATTTTCAAAAAAAATTGAACATTGTCAACAAGATACTCGGCTTGCTCAGGTGGCCATTGATGCTTTGAAAGAGGCTAGAGGAGGGCTACAGCATCTCTCAAAAATCATGAGCAAAGCTGCACTGTTTTGGAATCAGATCCAAGCACATTGCCAGAAACTAGCCAATGAAAAAATGAAGAAGATGATTGAAAGGACCATGACGTTTCCTAAGTCTGAGAGGATTAGTGTTTGGACATCAACTAGCTTCAAACAGCAAGCTGTAAGATACTATGGCCGCTGGGTTGCCCTTGACGATGTCTGTGCAATATACATGCACAGGATACAAGAGACCCAGAAGGATCTTTACAAGTATCTCACAGAAAACCCAACTACTGAGGAGGCAATGAAAAAGGTTCGAATACTAGCTGCTGCCTTTGAAAAAGATCTCAACAAAGAGCGAAAGGCCATTGCAGACAGGATAGACAAAGGCGAGCAAAAGATGAGGCAAATCAAACAAGAAAATTGAGGAACAAAATAGAATGCATGCCAACTGACATTATTACTGAATAATACATACAGTGCATGTATGAATTTTCTTTATTAATAATAATTATTATTGATTTCATTAGTTACTGTTAGGGTGAGTTAATGCATATTTACCAAATACCAGTTAATGTAGTAAGTATCTAATGGAACAATACCTATATTCAGTGGAATACACATTGATAGCATTAGATACACCATCAATCTTTCTGTAATAACAGAGGAATTTACTCATGATAGCCCGACACCCACGGGGCCTATAATCTCACATATCCAGACCCTATATATGAGGGTCTGGCTACACAAGACTACCTGGTACAACCAGCCTAATGCATGTATTTCATGACGTCGAAAAGAACAACACCACACTGAAGCAGTTTTAAAGTGGCAGACACTATAGCTTCATGTATTTACTGACATATGATTCAATGTATAAAATTTATTCATAAAAAAAAATCAGTGAAATGCTTAAGCAGTTGAACAGTACAAAGAGTTCCAAGGCCACGAATTACAAGCGTCAATCGACAATTTCCAATTAAGGCCCACTGATGAGATCTTTTAGTTGAGTCACATGTTCTCGTATATCTTCTTCCAATGAAAACAACAGTCCTATACGTATATAATGGGAAACATGGTGAAATCATATCTATTACTACTATTAGATAATACCTGTGTTAGCATCAGCTTTAGCAATAAACATTAAAACAAGCGGGAGATAGTTGAACTGAAGCACCTGACACAACATAAAAATCAATAATTGTGGTCAGTTATTAATAGTTATTAATAACATTTACTTGGTGTCCTGAGTAGTACGAAATGATGCTTGAATTTCCTCCAACTCCAAGTTTACTGGCCTAGAAACAAATACAATATTATTTATTACTACAGCTAGTTATTTCTCACATTTGATTGCTATACAATAATTCATTGTGTGAGTCTCTTAAGCCTAGCTAGTTCACAATATGACGCTAGCAAGACGTTATGTTAACACTGGAATAGAATCCTAGTCTATTCTAATGTAAACGTTATGTTAAAAGGACAAATCGCCCACACAACGCTTGGCTAATGTAATTTTGTGAACTAGGCTTAAGACTACATGTTATTATCGAAAGTGAGCAATATATCAAAATGCTGATCAAGCAATAGTTTGTTACAGGTGAACAATGAATTAAAAAAAACTGACTGTCATTAACCACATTAGCAACCACACACTAAACTAAACACTATATTGCACTAATATACATAACAGTGTACTGTCTGAGATATACTGCCATTATTAATACACTATCAATATGTACACTATGTACATGTATTACTGTATTATTATAATAATGGTAAACCAGTAGAACACTGATATATTACTGCTACCCTCCTCACCTGTTCACTTGCTATGGCAAAGGTTGCCATGAAATTGGGCTTGGTTGCTTCCTGAGATAGATCATCTGTATGAACTAACGGGAGGGGGGGGGGAAGGAATAAGAGAAATTATAAGCTATCAAAGTATAATAACCCAATAGACAAAGGCCCCACCCACTATAGAATAAGGATATACTGTACTACACAACATGCTATGAAGTAGAAGACATACGTTACATGCAATGTATAGCAGATTACATAATTATTATAAAGTTTTATTATGTATCATACATGTAAGTTAATTAATCTAATAGACCACACCCCTCTTATCTGCGCTATTATCTCACACTATAGTTCTACAGGTTCAACACCGACTATATGATAACATTGTGTGACTGATTATACCTTGAACTATCTGGACACCGTCTCTATCACATATAGTGATACACTGTAGCCCTGGGACACTGTTTAGGTAAAGTACAGACTAGTAAACCGTTATATTCTATAAAGCACATGTCAAACATTGACTGTAGGATTTCTTACGTGGGCATTTGTTTTTTGAGTAACGTCTGTAAACCCTATTGAAAAGAAAACGATCGATCATTATTGTCGCAAAAAAAAAAATAATAAAGAAAAGAAAAAAAACTCGGACCTCTTCCATTTTGATTTGTTAGAAGGCGTGGCTCACATTTGCATTTCAATTTTACTTAACGTAAAGCCACTCCTATCCGTACAATTAAGAATCTATCTGCATGCTAATTATAATAATTGCATTAATGATCACATATAATATAATCTAATGAGTAGATAAAGTAGTTCACAAAATGGCTTAATGTATCTGTAAAGGCTATGAAGATTGAGGAGAGACTTCTTGTGCAGCATTCTTCAGTGTATTGAACAGTATTTCAACCTTCTCCACAATCAAACCATGTGAATGGTTTCCTTTGAGTTGAAACATAACGTCTTTTAATGCTCTTGATATTGCATCCATTTGAACTTTTACAGTACGGCAATCTGTGTTGACCTTGTCAAGCTCCATCCTGATATCGCAAAATTCTTTTTGTAGATCCGAGTGCGTGGTTTCTGCCGCTTTCAATTCTTGATCACTGAGATATTTGGAAAACAACACATTCACCATACGAAGCAGAAAGTATCCAACTGTAACCATACAAGCAACGCTCAAACCCAAAACCACAGTGACACGAGATGCATAATCATTATAACCAGTGAATGTATGGCTTGACTCAGCCTTGAGGTATCCCATGATGTACAATGTACGACTCGACCCAGTGAGAAGAATATATCCCACTATGTGAGTACAAAATACTGCGAGGATTGTAATAACGAAAAATACATATTTACTGATCGCTGCAACTGCTTCTTGCTTGATCTTCGTCCTACGAGTTTGGACAGTTATGACTTCATTACTTGATGCTCTAGCAGGATTTGATACATTCACATTAAGGCTTTGACGGTTGTCATCAAAAGTACTGTATGCACTTTTGGCTCCTTGCAAAGAGTTCTCAAGCGTTGCCAGGTATTCTTTCAAATCACCATATTTATCTTGATAACCAAAATATACACACGCTCTGGACCAGTATCCAAGATTTTCCATGGACTTTAGAAGCCTAATCTTCTTTTTCTCAATTAAGGCTTTCCTCCACTTGGGGATGGAGTATGGTACACATGATGGCGACGAAACCTGCGGCGTGATTCCGAGACAAACGATCGAAAGATAAACGGGCATCTTGGACTTGCATCGACGCATCTACACCTCGATGCCTCGACACATTGGCAGTTGGGTCGATAGCATTGTCATCGGTGGAGGAATCGTGGAGTTCTGTCAGCCACTTTATTGTCATGAGGACCAGATTCATATATGAACATTTCTTTACTCCAGAAGCGGTAGCTATTGCCGAACCCATACTCAGCTAGTCAGACTATACTCAGCAGGGACTGATCGATGTGGAGACTGTCTTCGTCTTTATTAATTTTAGTCTACCACAATGCACATGATTAGGCATGTGGAGTTAGCTACGTCATCATTTGTATATTCAAAAATAGACACTACGCATCTCTAGCCCCACCCTCTTTCATAACAGCTAGCTCTGGAGCAAGCTCTCTGGGGTGGGTATGAAATAGCAGTGTTTACAAATTATAAATGCTAACGTTGCAATAAAGAGTTGTTTATTCATAATAACGTACAATACGAAATATGATGCAATTGTTTCAAATGGTGGATGCCTAGATGGAAGGATGAGATGTTTCTTTTGGGCATGCTTTCCATCAGAATAAGTGGCGTACCTACAAACTGTAACAGTTACGGCCCTTTTTTTGCTGAATTTTGAAATGCAATTAACCCAGTATAATGGCAGCCACTGGTTGAGTACCTAATACTCTATGCCCAATAACCACTTCCTACAATGATAAATTGATTCAATCAATGATCCATTGATTGAATCAATTGATTCGATCAATAATCATTGATTACCCATTGATGTATGGTAGGAAGCAGTTTTGTTCTTAAAATAGAATCAACATCTAGATCTAATTAATTAGGGGGCGTGGCATTTTCGAATTCGAACGATTTGTGCCAACATGGCGGCTACATCCTCTGAAGTAGAGCCCTCGGTAAGTAGTTACTACACCTTGCAATGCGTTTGATGTCATGTTATTTGTGATATTAATTTATACACGTGTTTTTCTATTCAAAAGTGAGTATTTTATCTTGCAATAGGTTGTCAAAAAGAAACGAGAAGACTTCAGTTTCGACAAGATTCTCGGTGAAGGGTCTTACTCAACTGTAAGTGACGCGTTGCTTGTATTCAACCATCCAACATGTAAATCGGTCGAATAAGACGGGGCTTTATTTACTTGTACTTTCTTAAGAGTTAAACAATAAAGGGAGGTATACTGGCAATTAAAGGGTTAAAATAGTCAAAAGGGTTAAATACATAATGCAGGTACATGTAATTGTTTAATTATGCACTATTGAGTCCCCTACCCTAGTTATAGTTAGGTTTATAATGTTGAATTACCCAAGTGTTGAGCTGTTAATGTGTGTGACCTTGGACTTTAGATTCGACTCTAATTATATTTTTAGTGCCATTAATTTTGAATTGCATGGCCATGCAATATACTGCTTTTAGGCTCTTCAAGATTAACCCTAGCCTTTGTATCTAGCTATATACATGCTGTCCGGAAGAGAAGAGAGAAAAATAGTTTCATTAATAGCAATGTTTGGCCCATAACGGAACTAATTTTGGCCAGTTGTTTTTTTATCTAATTTTTGCCCTTAATATGTGTGTGCTATACATGTACAGTGTATGTGCATGTATAATGTGTGCATGTACAGTGTGTGTACATGTACAGTGTGTGCATGTACAGCGTGTATGCATGTATAATGTGTGCATGTACAGTGTGTGTACATGTACAGTGTATGCATGTACAGTGTATGTGCATGTATAATGTGTGCATGTACAGTGTGTGTGCATATACAGTGTGTGCATGTATAGCGTGTGTTTGTTTGGGACTCTATTTGCTTAACCGTGTAATCTAATCATTATCTGTTTATGATTCTGATGATGTCACCGATTCATCTTGTACCATGTTGACAAAAAATGGTTATGATTCGTTCAACTTTTGCTTTCGTTTATAAAAAATATATAATTATATACTATATACTTTCTTCCCCCCTCTCTCTCTTTCCAGGTTGTTTTAGCCTCTGATAAAGTATCCAAGAAGAAGTACGCTTGTGAGTTTTAATAAAGCACATTTACACAAAAACACATCAGTTATATGGTGGTATGTATACATGTACATGTTTGGCTTCAAATGGTTGTACAGTTAATTGAAGGGAGGGAAGAAAGATGGTAAAAGTAGAGGAACAAGAAGAAGCCAAGAAGGGCGGAGAGGGAGGATGAAATGATCAAAGTTTTTGCAAAATTTTACAGTTTCCTTTATGTGTTTCATAAATAAATAGCCTTAATTTACTATTCAGGGGCAAACTACTCTGTGAAAAGTTTATAGTTTTTTTAGTGGTATTTTGTTTGTTTGTTAACTATTGCTTGTCTGTTTTTGGTTTCTCTACTAGTAAAAATCCTCGATAAGAAGCATATAATAAAGGAGAAGAAAGTCCAATACGTCAGCAGAGAGAAAGAGGTGCTGGCTAAGTTGGACCATCCCTTCTTTGTTAGGCTATACTTCACCTTTCAAGATAAAGAGCACTTGTGTATCCTTCACTACATGTACAATGACATTACAGCACGTAGCCATTTAATGTTAATGGTTAGAATACAACACTTGGCTGTCTAAAGCAAATGCAACATGGTATGGCTAATTGACCATCTACTCCCTGAGTGATTGTATGTATATATAAGTGTATTATATAAAGCCATAATTCAGTATCACCTATACACACTAGCCTTTGTTGTGTATACACAAGTTTATAGCTCACTATTTTGACAATACATGATACAGCATTAATAACAAGGACATTCCTTATTAAGTACTTGTTGTGAGGACACACCCACTTCTATTTATTTTTTGCTAACTTTTTTTTCAATGGTTTAGCACTTCTTTCTCCTCACTATACATAGTACATATCATGGATTTGGCCCAAGCAACTTAATCTGTGGTTGCTAAATTATGCATGTATAATACGTAATGTTGTACCATTTAGATACTTGATTGTGGCGTATTGTTAGTTGCCTATATGCTGAGTCATCAATCGGGACTATTTGTTGTAAGAATATGTGTTTTCGTCATTGATTTACTGCCAATCTAGCATAATAGATGATGACTATGCAGGAAGACATGATTGTAGATGTAAAGAACTATTTGTACCATTTGTATAAGAAACAAGTGTTGCTATTGATGACTGAGTCACTATATTTACTCCTATTGTTGTTATGGTGCTAGTTTAAGAATAAATTATGTATGGAAACTTCTAGACTATGTTGTGTTCATGATCTTAGGGAACCTCTAGACTATTATTGTGTTCATAATCCTTTATGGAAACCTCTAGACTATTATTGCTTATGAAACTTCTCTTTACATATGTATGTTTATAATCTTTATGTGGTATATTATTGTTTCTTGACTAATGTAATGCTACCAGACTTTGGTCTCAGCCTCGCTGAGAGAGGAGAGCTATTGGACTATCTAAAGAAGGTGTGTATGTTTGTGTGTGTGTTTATTCAACCATTACAATATCTGATAATGGTTACTTACTGGTATTGCTATTTATCACAGTTGAATGATTACTAATTACATTGTGAAATAATTACTAGTTATATTGTGGAACGATTATTAATTACGTGGTGGAATGATCACTAATTACATTGTGAATGATTATTAATAATGATTACTGTGTAGGTTGGTTCGTTTGACGAGAACTCCACCCGATTCTACACTGCTGAAATAATAGTGGCTCTGGAATACCTACACAATAAGGGAATCATACACAGGTACATGTACATGTACATACTGTTAGTATTGTAGCTGTAACACTGTATCAGTAATACTGTAGCTATAGTCACATGTATTCGCATTGCTAAGCCGGATTTTCAGTGTTAAATGTTCTATGGCGTTGGTTGGACATAAATGCTGTGTCAAAGGTCAAATTGCCCATGCATTCACAACAGTACTCAGCAAACTTACAAAATAATATGATCAATCCTACGCTGTAGTTATTCAACATGCTGTATGTTTTTGGTAGTGATAAAAACATTATACATAGTAGCTGTGTGTTTTCTGATGACCAGTTACCATAGTTACAGTTTAGTCAAAATTATCACTGTAGCTTTGTTAGTTAAATGGGTGTGGTTAGTGTAACTATACTGAGTGTTGAGTAGTATTAATGCTCGTGATAATGATTCGTTTTGTTTAACAGAGACTTGAAACCAGAGAATGTACTGCTAAATGAGGCTATGCACATACAAATTACCGATTTTGGTACCGCCAAGATGCTATCAGAGGATGATGAAGGTATATAATTATATTATATACAGCTATGTAGCTAGTGTAGCATTGCTGGATGGCCATGTATTGGCATTATTATTAGCTCTGACCATAGTTAGTGTATATACTGTAGGTATTGAAAGTGTGGTTCTCCAGTATATTCTTGGATTGATTTTGATTAGTCATACCACAACACACGACATGTACTCGTCATGTTTAGATGAATCATTCCATACAGTAATACTGTATATATACACACATTGTATTTACTGTTTACAGTGTACAATACTGTTTGCCAGTTTATGACAGTTTATGAATGGTGCTACTGGTTACTGTCATGTTTTATATTCATTAGAGAAAGCCAGTTCTTTTGTTGGCACGGCAGAATATGTATCTCCGGAACTTCTCCAAAATAAAGTTGCATTCAAAAGGTACAGTACATGTACAGTGTAATAGTATCCTAGACAATCTAACAATGTTACTGTGTGTACTATCATTAGCTCTGACCTGTGGGCCTTAGGATGCATCGTCTATCAATTCCTGGCAGGTAGACCACCATTTCATGCACCGTGAGTTTTAATGGTCAATTGATATTAATATTTTTTAATTAAAGTTAATTAACTTTCAGAAACGAGTACTTGTGTTTTCAGAAGATTATTAAGTTAGAGTATTCAATACCTGATGCATTCCAGGACACGCCCAAGGACTTAGTTACTAAACTACTGGTTGGTTACGAGCTAATGTGCTTATATGCGTGATTTAACCTGCTATTACTTCAGGTACAAGATCACACGAAGCGGTTAGGAGCACCAGAGAATGGCGGCTACACTCCTTTAAAGGAACACCCTTTCCTTCAAGGTAACTGTCGGCCATTTTATTTATAGTTGTTCACTAGTTCTAACTATCTCTTCTCTCTATAGGAATAGACTGGGACCATATCCATGAACAGCAACCTCCTTCACTCTTACCCTACTTACCCGGGGATACTAAAGATGGAGAAGGATTCCGCAGTGATTACAATGTATGAATTTTTAACCCCTTATCTCATGCATTAAGTAAAGGAACTACAACATATGAATTTTTAACCCCTTGTTCCATCCATTAAGCAATTACTCTGATGTATTATATGTACGTGTACATTAAAGTGACCTATAGGTGAGCAATGAGTTTTCAATAGGAAAGTGGGTGTGTCCAGGTGCAGTATTGGCCATAGGACTGATTATTACCCTGAGCAATTAACTTTCATAGCCATTACCCAATCATTAGACACATGTATTATGCTTGCTATATGTGTGTGTATTGAAACACTATTATCCTATCACTGACTATAGCATGCTAGCTCAATTTCAATAGGGTGTATTACGTTACATGTATATTAGTGTATCCCACGTATCAGTTATTCACTAGACAAAGGGTAAATGAAATCCATCTGGTTTCATTGTCACACCCCCTGTTTATAGTTTTATATGAAGAGGTTGTGAGCAACAGTTTATAGTGTTTGGAATTGTTGACCAATGATATGTTGGTTTGGTAAATCATAATGCGTTCAATAAAGCACTGCAAGCTGTGTACCCTGTGTTCTATTCTCAGAGAGCCCACACTCATTAACACAGCTACCCATCCCCTACAACCCTTTACTATTATACTATTAGTACTTTGTGAGTGTAAGGTGTCCTTATGCAGCTGGGGTTTGATTTGGCTCTCCCAGCTGTACACAACTGTATAATGTATCCTTATGTATGTGCATGTATTTGTTTGTGTCTATTTCCTTGATTGTGATAAGGGTGTAGTGGGTGCTTTTGTTTGTGTTGTGTACCAACTACATTTTGACTTGTGTTGGATTCGATAGTGAATGTGTTTGATTGTGTTGGACTGTTGTTGTGTACTTATACTGCAAATATTATGTAAAGAATATAACCATTTTAGTTGCTTTAAAACAAGGCCATCGATACACATGTATTATAATAATTATAATACTCTACATACATATATACACTTACATGTATACTGGACATAATATAAGCATTTTGAATTGTGTTTAGATGTCATCTTCATCCTCAATCGAATCCGATTTCGATGATCGTTTCTTGCAATGTTTCGGTCTGGGAGATTCTGAGGCCAGAATAAAACAAGTACCGCAGAATCCTGAGAGTGAACGCGAAGAGAAACTACGAATACAAGCAGCAGAGTCGCCATGGTGAGCAAATATGGAGATTAAAAGAGGAGGGGAGGGAAGGAGAGGGAGTGAGTGAGTGACTATTTTAAGTGTGTAGGTCTATTAATGTTGTTACTCTATTTCCATGTATTTTATTGGATTTTTTTTATTATTTTCGATTGAGTCATCTTTTTTTCTCATTTTTTAGGCATCAGTTTGTTAACAATGAGTTAATCATTAAAACCGGTTTGGTTGATAAAAGAAAGGTTAGTCCCTTAGACCACACCCACTCAATACTCCACTATCTGTCTCTCGTACTCATTAGGGTATGTTTTCTAAACGAAGGCAGCTCATTTTAACCGATGCACCGCGACTTTATTACGTTGATCCAGTGGCTCTGGAACTTAAAGGGGAAATCCCATGGTATGTACACTTCTAGTAATGTAGTGTTAAATTTTTAGAAAGGCTTCATTGATGATGCATATTGTATGCTTTCAGGTCGAATGGCATTAGATTTGAACAGAAAAGTTTCAAAATATTCTTTGTACATACGGTCAGTGTTTATTATTTCACTGTTGTAGCCATACTACTGGTATTCCAGCCATGCTAGTATTTCATGTCAACACATACATGTACATGTATGTGTATGTAACAGTGCATGTATGTAGCATGTTTATACAGTATACTGCAATTAAGGATATTTGAAGATAAGATTTTTTGTGTTTGTTATTTGAATCAGTTTTCTTTTAAAGCTTGTATAATCTATTCTCAGATTCCGGGAAAATTCTGTGTTAATTTTGATTCTATCATATTAAGTTGAGGTTTTGTTTTATTTTAGCTTCAGAGTACCTATGTACTTTTAGTATGGAGAGTACTATGCTGTGTACATGTATACAGTGTGTATGTTACGCAACTATATTCTTATTCTTTCAGCCTAATAGAACATACTATCTGGAAGACCCCACAGGCAATGCTAATAAATGGATGGATACTCTATCGAAAGCGCTTAGTAACAGTAACAATAAGGCCGCCGCCGCTGCTGCCGGCTCTAAGAAATAGCAGCTGATCACCTGATTCCCACCCCACCCCCCACATATCACATTATATATTGACAACCTTTCATTATACATTTTTTCGAGACAAGATTGTTATTTTTTGGTCATAATTTTAATTCTTTTTAGCATAGTCTGCTTTTTTTTTTCTTCTGTCGTACAAAAGAACGTAATTATTTCCACATTAATGCATTAATAATTTCTTTTTTTTTATTGTAATGGAATATTATGAACTTTTTTATAATTAGTATATTATTACTATTATAATAATTATTACAATAGCCATTGATATTTAAATATAAAATGCAGGTATATTATTCTTTGTTATTACTGCACAGTTAGATCTAGATTTACATGTAATTATAGTTTATTGTGTCACATATATGTTATGGGGGCGTGTACACATTATTTACTACACTGGTCTAGTATTACTACACCTATAGCTTGAGCTGTGTGTATAGTGCGTGTGTCAATGCATCGACGGATTGTACAGAAAGTAGTCATCACAGCGCTGCTACTCATCCTGTCCATCACCATCTACACTACACAGATCATTCCTCTAAGTGTTCTAGGCGGGCAGCATCAGTGTTCCCAGCTGCATACCACGCAGCTACAACAACAAAGAAGATCACTAGAATCACCCAACATCAACAGCACGTCTGTACCATGCGTCAATACCGCCAGCAGAGCAGGAGCCACTAGTACAGCTATTGACAGTGTAAATAATAATGGAGGAGAAACAGGGGGTGCAATGGAAACGTTGCAGCAAAGCCAACTCCGGCGCCACCCACCCCGAGGCTCAGCACTGAGCTCCTATTTCAAAACCAACTACACATCAGAGACCTTCACAATCATAGTCCCTACATACAAGAGGAACTTCTGTATTTATACTGGCCTTCGACACTACTGTAAGATGGAACACGTTGAAACGATCATTGTGCTATGGAACAACATAGACGAGGAAATCCCACGATATCTAAGGAAACTCAGATGCAAGCCGAAACTCAAATACATAGAGATGGAAAAGAATCGTATGACAACTCGATACATACCCAGATCTGATATCAAGACTGAAGGTAAATGTAACTTCATTGAATAAATATGTCATTATGTAAAGCAAGTGATGTATATCAGTTAATACTAAAACTAATTGAGCTTGGTAAGACCAACACGATGCACGTGAAAGGAATTAGTAATGGTTGTTAAGTGTCATGTACGACTACATTAGGTTTGTTTATTCTGTTAAACCACAACTATTTCCCCCACATAGCAATCCTAGCTCTCGACGATGACCGTATTGTGACTGAAGAATCACTCATGCTTGCATACAGCACATGGAAGGTACATACGCCATGACAATTAGCGCTCACAAAGAATGCATAATAATTGTTAAATATACATTATCGTATTATTCTTTTATGTTTATCTACAATCTTGTTTTTCTCTCCATCATAGCTATTTCCACATAAAATAATTGGATTTTGTTCTCGTAGTTTCGGACTAGATTCAAATGGACAATATATTTATGACCCTAAGAAGAGGATTCCCTATTCTCTAATACTACCCAACGCAGCGTTCATCCACCGTAACTACCTAGACATGTTCACTGACACCTTCCCCCGGCATCTTTACCAATTCATCGATGATCACATCAACGTCGATGACATCGCCATGAATGTGATGATTGCCGATTTCCTCCAGAAGATGGGTGAGCCCCAATGCTCGGGGTTCTTGATCAGTGGAAATGTAACAGAATGCAAAGTCACAGGTATTATAATTAATAATACAGACTAACTACCTGGTAGCTATGCTGTAATTATATTAAAAAATGAATTTACATAATGCTACATTGATTGGACGCTGAATTGACGCTGTAATAGTATTTGAATGTTAAATTCAATGTCATAGGTCAAATTACCCTTTGCTTGAATTGATTTACACCACACTCAGCTAATGTAACATTTATAATCCACCTTTGTGTACTGTAAATAGCAGTTACATGTAATAACGAATGCAATATGTGTATACATTGTATATATGAATGTGCAATACTAATGTATTATATATAATGCTATTTAATAGTGTGTTAGTATTGTATTTCTTGTAATAGGAGCTGTTCTATTGGTGGATTATGTGTTTGTTTCCCCTTTTATTCTCCTATACATAGGTTCTGAATACAAAGGTCTTTGGTTAAGGAAAAACCACAATGAAGTGCGAACGGAATACCTAAGGCTGATTAACCAGACGTATAACTATATGCCACTAATGGAGTGTGACATTGCAATCACAAACACACCAAAAATGCACTAACAACAGGCAATAATTATATTCATGAAGAGTTTATTGAATTTTATCATAATCAATAATTATTATTAATAAAAAATCAATTAAAAACATAAAGATGGGTGTGTCACACACGTGGACACACGTGGGGATTACCAGTGATGGTGCAATCGTTTGGTATAAAAGTGACTGATGAGCGTTTCACCATAATGCATCATACCTCTCAATACGTACAATGGCTGTCAGTAATACTAACGCTAATTCTCTCATGGAAGTTGAGTCTGCAGACACAACAGTCGAGATGTGGAAGATCAGAAGACTGATAAAAAGCCTGGAGGCCGTCCGTGGAAACGGAACCAGCATGATATCCCTCATGATACCACCTAAAGACCCTATATGTCGTGCTGCTAAGCTACTAGCAGAGGAACTGGGCACTGCCACCAATATAAAAAGCCGGGTCAATCAGAAATCGGTGATCAGTGCCATTTTATCGGTACAGCAACGCCTGAAGCTTTATTCTCGGGTGCCAGCAAATGGGTTGGTAATCTACTGTGGCACCATAACTACAGAGGAAGGGAAAGAGAAGATGGTGAATATAGATTTCGAACCCTTCAAACCGATTCGTGCCCCAATGTATCTGTGCGACAGCCGTTTCCATACTGAAGTTTTGAGCGACATGTTGAAAGATGATGCCAAATATGGGTTTATTATAATGGACGGCAATGGAGCATTATTTGGAATCCTTTCTGGCAATTCTCGTGAAGTTGTCCACAAATTTAACGTTGAGCTTCCCAAGAAACATGGCAGAGGAGGCCAGTCGGCACTTAGGTTTGCCCGATTAAGGTTGGAGAAGAGGCATAACTATGTACGTAAAGTTGCCGAGACAGCACTAGGAGTGTTCATCAATAGTCAAGGCACACTGCTAGTTGAAGGTATCATACTCGCTGGCTCAGCAGATTTCAAGATGGAACTAAGCAGTTCCGAGCTTTTAGACAAACGCCTGCAAAGCAAGATAATGAAAATAGTGGATATATCGTACGGAGGAGAGGCTGGATTCAATCAAGCTATTGAACTGTCCACTGACATGCTTTCCAATGTAAAGTTCATCAAAGAAAAGGAACTTATTGGACGATATTTCGATCAAATATCACAGGACACTGGCAAGATATGTTTCGGTGTGGATGATACCCTCCAAGCACTTGAAATGGGAGCAGTAGATACTTTGATTGTATGGGAAAACCTCAGCATCACCAGGTACACACTGAGGGACAACGTGAAAGATGAAACTGTTGTTCGAAACCTGACACAAGAGCAAGAAAAAGATCCCGCTTTCTTTCATGACAAAGACAGTGGGAAGAAGCTGGAGATCGTTGAGAGTATTTCTCTGCTGGAATGGATGGTCGAGAATTATAAATCGTTTGGTGCTGAGCTGCAGATTGTGTCTGATAAATCACAGGAAGGCTCACAGTTTACCAAAGGGTTCGGTGGTATCGGGGGATTGTTAAGGTATAAGGTTGATTTCCCATCACTCAACGAAACTATTGAAGATGATGAGGAATTCGATCTTTATGACTACTAATTTACTGACAATTCATCTCTGACCTTGGCTCTTCTTGCACAACAGAAATAACTTTATTTTGAATTTTTTTTTTTATTAAAAAAAGAACAATAATTATTTTTTTTTATTATTGATTGCATAATTTTAATGAATTTTTAATTAAAAGTTATTAATAGTTATTAAATTTATCATGGCTGCTTGCTTGAGCATAATTGGTCGTGTCTCATCTCCTGTTACTGCTATTGGATCAATGAACTCTCTGGTAGCTAATCATTGCACAGTAAGGGAGCATCAATATTGCAACATTACCTTTACTGAATACCGTATATACTCTAATTACAGGTTCCTATTAGACATCAAAACACGAAATCCACTGATGAAAGTACCAATGCAATAAATAACTGCCCCAATAGTTGCTTGTGTTCCAATAATATAACGTTCGACTATAAGGTATGTAGCCACACCCCTCAGCTCCACCCACATTACTTATGTCCATCGCTTATGTACTTGTATACACTACAGAATTCCCGCCTTCTGTCACAGTTTGTCTCCTCGCAAACTGGTAGAATATTTCCTCGTACGTATACAAGTAAGTCAACGAAGGATATTGTTTAATTTTGTATACAGTGGAACCTCTCTTTAATGGACACTCCTTCTAAAGGACACCTCTGTATAAAGGACACCTATTATTTCCCCAAATGAAATTTTCCTGTACAATACAACCTCTGTGTAAAGGACACCTCCATTTAATGGACGCAATGCTCTGTCCCTAGGTGTCCACTAAACAGAGGTTCCACTGTATATATATACTCGGTTTTTATGAAGATAAATTGCTTTTTTTATAGAAATTTGTATGAAGAAGCAAAAGGAGCTTGCACAGGCAATAAAGAGATCCAGAACTATGGGTAAACATGGATTTACACTAACAGCAATAGTAACATTTATATATATACGTAACAGTCTGTACTCATCCTGTGTATATATATACTGTGCTGTGTTACATTTAAGCATAACATTAAGATATATGACTGTTAATTGGTATATAACTACTAGTTATAATTCTTTGTTACTAATAAATATAAATTTGATTTATATTTCTCGTATAGGATTCATGCCTTATGTATCAAAAGACC
Source organism: Chalinula nematifera (assembly GCA_036873525.1). Classification (NCBI taxonomy): domain Eukaryota; kingdom Metazoa; phylum Porifera; class Demospongiae; order Haplosclerida; family Chalinidae; genus Chalinula; species Chalinula nematifera. Next base: position 7,671 of record JAYJLX010058623.1, on the reverse strand, counting down.
CTGAGTACTTGAACGATCCAAATCTATTCATCTGAAAACATTGTATTCTTATAAAATAATACTTTAATCAGTTTATGTTACTTTTGGGAAAAAAAATGAAATTGAATGAATTATATAAATAAGAAAATGTTCATGATACATAAGCATTGGATAGTCTATTCCCCATAGATACGGTTGCTGCTAATCTTTTTGCCCTAGTCTTCTTTTTTGTTTGTCAACAGGTGTTTCATCTTGCCATTGGTTTCGTTATCATTTCGCTTCAACTTGAACCCCATGAAATCTTTTATCTCATCCAAAACCTTCTGAGGATACCTGAAAGTAATAGAATATAATCAATAACATTTCCATTTCAAACAAAGCTAGAAAACATGTAAAGATTCCCCACCCTAACCCCATATACCCTGTACAGTATGTGACTGTATACAGTTTACAGTTACACTCACTTCTTATTGCCATAGATTGCTGAACCAGTTATTGATAGTGTTAGTCCTGTTAAATAAATCAGTACTACCTAATACAATGCAAGGAGAGAGAGGGATCGAGGGGGGGAGGGAGAGAGAGCTTAATCAACATTCAACCACTACAAATAAACCACACCCACTATAATATATATAAAGTACCCACCATGTATAGTTAACAGTATGTGCCATATTGATTACTACTGTGGTTATATAAGGTCATTGTGTGTTGTATAGTATAGTGGATATATATGTAATACCTGATGAGCCTCACCTCCAAACATGGAGGGTTTAACGCTAGTGATTGTAGCCCCGATTACCTCAGACAACTCAGAAACAACTGGCAGTAAACACGAGAAAGAGAGAGAGCCAAAAAATCAAATACAATCAAATAAATAAGATGAAAGTAAAAGGTATCGACGATACTATAAGTCTTACTTTTCTTTTTATACCCAATAGTGTATTTCTGTAACACTCTACAATTCATCATTGTTACTGTTCCATTTCGTTTGTCAAATACACACTCCTACACACATATTAACACATTGATTACAGTACAGTACAGTAGAGCATATGATACCAGTGGGACATATTTATACCTCGTATTTCTCTGTTGCTAAGTAACAGAACCACACCCCTAGTATATAACACACGACCCCTAAATACCTGTATTCTAAAGCAATAATTTGTGATTGTAACAATAAGATCGTTATACCAATTATTATAATTGTATAGCTATAAGTGAACTCACGTGCTTGTAATGAAATAAAGTGAGTTATGCCCCATAAAACTGAGAAATAAAAAAGGAAGATGTAAAATAATAAACCATGTTTTAGACTAATTAGACTAGCCTACCTGTGAACAAAGCTACTGATTTCCAAGTTGGAGTTCTTTTGAGGTGAAGAACATCACTGTCCCTGTGAACAATGTCCATGTAGCTCTTGGAGAACAGCCCCATGACTTGTCAATTTGGCAGAGTAGCTCAGCCCTGGAGTTTTTTTTTTAAACATAAGAAAAAAGATTCTAATTAACCGTTTGTTCGTTAACTTTAATAAATTAATGAGCTCCTCCCTATTTTGCTTGCAGCTAATTAGCCACACCCAAATTATTCATTGTACAACCACCCGTTCAATTAAGAGTCACCTGATTTTCCTGGCAGCCATGAAGTTTATCTTGTGCATAATTTCAGCTCTCTTCCTGGTAGTAATTGAGTGCAAGAAGCCCAATATAGGTTACTACCTCAGCAATCAGCTATATCTATACATTATTATACTCACTACTATCTAATTATATTGCTATAGTATATATCATTACTGACGATCAGGACACCAAGCTAGGCTCACTTCATGTGCAACCCAAAGTAAAGTCTCTACTCATCGAGCAGGGAGTTAACTTTCAGAATGCCTTTGTCACAACTCCAGTATGCTGCCCATCAAGGTATGTACATAATGTGTATTATAGCTATAAACTCAGGCTAACCTATATTGTACATCCAATATAGGTCCTCTATTCTGACTGGGAAGTTTGTTCACAATCACGGAACCTATGAAAATAGTGTAGGTGCAGGGTGTGACAGCGCCTCCTGGAGGGAACGTAATGAGCAAAAGACTATTGGTGCTTATATGACCAAAGCAGGTTACAGGACAGGGCTATTTGGTAAGCTAAGGGAGAGGAGGGGAGGGGAGGGGAGGGGAGGGGAGGGTCACATCAATACTGATCCAGTGAATTTGTATTAATCTTCACTAAACCTTACACTGTTATATATTAGGTAAATATTTGAACAACTATGCCTTGCCATCATCTGGTATGACAGTATCTCATATACCACCGGGATGGACAACGTGGTACGGCTTGGTTGGAAATAGGTAAAACAGTTATTTTACTTATAATCTGAGACTTTATGCTTATATTTCCACATACACTGTGTTATTCCCGTGTGTAGTCGATTCTACCACTATTCCGTTTCCAACCAGGGAGTAGAGGAGAAACACGGAGACAACTACACACAAGACTACTTTACCGATCGTATCAGGGACCAGGCAGTCAAATTCATACAGGACAGCAGTACCTCTAGGGGCGGGAATGCTGATGATACTCCGTTCTTCATGTACATATCCACTCCCGCCCCTCACCGTCCAGCCACGCCCGCACCTCAATATGCTAACATGTTCGCTGATGAGGTAGCTCCACGGAGTCCTTCGTACGGATTCGCAGGGGTTGATAAGCACTGGATTATATCTAAAGGTATATTGTACATATAATTGATTCTGTATGTATACAGCCTGGCACTATATGACTAATAGTATTTAAGGTTGCATGGTACCTATTTGATTTCAATCCCCCCCCCCCCCACTGTCCATTGATAGGAACACCTAACATGACTAAAGCTGATCAAGATGTCATAGATGATCTCTACCGTGACAGAATACGTACTCTAGTGTCAGTAGACGACTTAGTAGAGAAAGTTGTTGATACCCTTGATGTAAGTAGGCTCAGGATGAATGAATGTTGCATGCATGGTTGAAAGAATGACTATATTCGTATGCTTAGAAAAAAGGAGTTCTGGACAATACTTACATATTCTACAACAGCGATCATGGTACGTGAATAGCTAATCGCCACTATTAATAACTATTAATAACTATAACGAATATTTTATTTTATAATATTAAATTCTATTTGAAAGGTTATCACTTGGGCGAGTTTAACCAGCACGTAAGATCACTACATTATATGGCATGATGACTCACTGTATAAAGATTGACATACTTCTATACGCAGGGAGAGAAGCGTCAGCCATACGATGAAGACATTCGTGTTCCACTAATAGTGAGGGGTCCTGGTGTACCCAAAAATAAGAACACTACCACAGTAGCATTGAATATTGATTTGGTATGAATACACTTACTATATATACTACATACACCTGCACTGTATTCTTGGACTGCCTATTGCATATACAGTATATGGCAATACATGCCTGCCTATAGTATATGGCTATTGGAACCTTTGAATAAAGGACACTTTGGGACACTATATAAACTGAAGTGCTTTGTCCTTTATAAAAGAGGTTGTCCTCGATCTTCTCGGAGGTCAAAATGTATTAGACAAGTCTATTTGGGACACTGACAAGTGTCCTTTGTTAAGAGGTTATATTATACTATGTCCCTTGTCCACTATCAGAGGTTTGTACTGTAGTGCATACTACAGTTACGGATGCCTATTGTATACCTATAGTAGTGTAGTACCTATAGTACATGGCTGCCTATTATAGTATATGGCTGGCTGCCCGCTATAGTGCATACCTATAGTGTAATACGGCTGCCTATAGTGCATGCATGACTACCTATAATGCATATACCTATAGTGCATACCTATGTAGTACAGGTAGCTATAGTGCATGACTACCTATAATGCATATACCTATAGTGCATACCTATAGTACATATAGCTGCCTTACTGTATTATGTAACCAACACTAGTCTTTGATCCAAATTACAATATAGTTACCAACGTTCCTGGACCTCGCCGGTTACACTGACCCTATGTCTAGTCTTGACGGAGTCTCCATTAGACCGGCTATTGAAATGGCTGGACAGAAGGTTACCTAACAGTATACCCATCCCATTAATATTGTTGCGCTAATGTTATTAATAGGATGATGATGGGAGTACCAAGTATAGTATTGAAGTAGAGTATTACGGAGAGGGAGGTAGTAGTGGATGTATGGGTGTGGTTCGTCCCAATGATGCTAACGACTTCTTACATGGCAAGTTATATAGCCAAATATATGCATGTCTTTAGCTTACAGTGTGCTAATGAATTAATGAGAGCCAGTGGGTGGGGCTGAGATTATAAGCTTAGCACATGCAATGAAAGCTGTTGGGTGGGGCTAAGATCATGTTTTGGGAATTATTATTTGAAACATAATTAATTTTTACACATTCCAATTTATTACTCTATTGACAAAACATTCATTCCAGATTGCCATAACAACACATTCCTTACTCTGAGGACTGTAGACTCATCCAAAGGGTTGAACTACATGTATGCAAGGTTTTACTCAAAAGGTGATACAATGCGTGGGTGAGGTGATCAATGCATGGCCATATAGATAGAAGATGTGCTTTCATATAAACTATAATACATAATGCAGATTGCATGCATGAGTGCCCAGGGTTAGCATATACTACTAGTCACACCATTGATTTGTATATTGATTCTTATAGACACACTCCCAATGGACCCGTCCTTGGTATACTTTGAGGAGTTCTATGATCTGAACAAGGTAATGTTTAACGTATTATGTGCAGTAATTCGTGCATGCATAATGATGAGCCATTTATAGTACATGTACATTATACTACCACACTAGCTACATTGAGTATATTATTGTCTAATGTACAGGACCCATGGCAGACGAAAAACGAGATATCTTCTTTGTCAGATTCAATGAAAAAGGACATCGAAGTTAGTAAAAAGGACAAATATAAATTTTTTTTGTGATAAATTGTAATTATTATGTTGACAGAATAAGCTGTCTGACTGGTACAAATGCTCTGGTAAAGATTGCCATGATCTAAGGAATCAATGAAACTAAATTATATAACACATTCTATATAATTGTATATCTGAATAAAAGCTGATGAAACTGCTAATTATATTATACTCAACTAAACTAATAGCTTTACTGTTATAGAAAATAAGTAAACATTATGCTAAGTTTGTTACATTTTGTCGTAATTAAACAATACTTTCTTTGGAATGCACCAAATGCTGTTGACAAACTTCACTGGAGCAGTTTTGGCAAGCTTGTTAGCATGTTTTGAGGTTTGAGCTCTGTACTTGAGTTTCTCCAGTTGTTGCAGGATCCAATCGAACCATATCAAGCGAAGGAAAGCAATCAGCAGCAGATGGAATGGTGTGATTGTTCTCGATCTGTGCTTTTGAAGTCGTCGAATAGTCCTGTCTTGATGCTTGGGTTCATTAAGTCTGAAAATTGAGGTATTAAAGGGTGCCACCATGGATACGTACCAATGGTAGGGATTGGCTTTAAACAGCTTGTAATAATTTGGATATACTCCAGCCTCTTTAGCAATGGTGTCTATATATGTCAATGCTTCTACTGTAAGGTCATTAGTGCTTTTGGAATGCTTAAAATACTCAGACCAAAATACCTTATCCTTTTCAACTATGGTACGACGCTCATCAAGGGAAGGCAGGGAGACAGAACCACTGAACACCTTCGCTGCCCATCGAGCTTGCATCTCAGCCAAGCCAGGAACTGAGCCGACCATGGGACGTATTAAACCAACAAATGCAATGCTAGGGTCATCGGGATCAAAAACGAATTTATAACGATTTCGAGGCTTCTCTTCTTTTAAATTACTCTGAAAGATCGAATAGCCTTTGGCTAGATACCCAGTGGATAGAATGATAACATCAAAATCAGCTGATTCACCATCTGAGAATGTTACTGTCTGACCCTCACAATTTTCAATTGATGCTTTTGGTATGACAGTTTCATAATCAACGAGATCAAGAACATGACCACTTTTATTGACAACATAGTGGAGGAAATCTGAGTCATTCCTCCATTCTGGTATCCCATGTCCTTGATAGGCCAATAGAGAACCACTTGTGGTCCACTTACAGATCCATGCTAGCCCTGGTTTACTCCTATGATAAGGAGCAATAGTCGTGATTAGGCGTGAAGACACCTTATCAAGTACCTGTGGTTTACGCCATGGTAGTATTCGGGTGTACTTACGGAAGAAATGCTGGCCATTAGGAATACTCCAGTATATCTTGTCAGCGTGTCCATGCCACTCGGTACATATGTCTGAACCTGTCTCACCCCCTCCGTAAATCAGTACCTTACACCCCTTGTGTTCTTGTTTGGGCTCTTTCAATTCGCCTGCGTGGTAAACGTGACCTGTGAAATTCTTGAAGAGACTATCTTTTGGTGCAGTATTTCTCTGGTTAATAAACCCTGTGGCAACTACGATATACTTGCTAATGTAAACCACATCATTATCTTCTGTTGTTGTGTGCCACATGTCATTTTGCTTGACAGTATTCGATACTGTAGTGTTGAAGTGGATATGGGGCAGTAAGTTGAACTCGTTAGCATAGGAGTGGAGATACTGCAACATGTCACTGTGATGCAAGAATTCACCCCTGTCATTTGGCATCGGGAAATCAGACATCTCTGTTACAGTACGTGAAGATGTAGCACACGTCGACTTCATCACTGTGTTTATACTCTCGTTATCCGTGTAGTACCATAGTCCGCCCAGGTTGTCTCGTTTTTCCAAGGCTACAACCGTCAATCCTTCTTCTAGCATATACTTTGTTGCTAGTAGACCAGACCATCCTGAGCCTATTACTGTAACATCGTGGTACTTTGCCTGGGATTCGGCCTCCATTGAATAGATTGAAATTGGAACTGGCTGTTCAGTAGACTATATGATACGACGACTTGAACTCTAGAAATCGTTGCTTTTTTATATATATATATAGACTAGTTGACCACTATATAATTATACAACTATATATAACTTCAAAAAGTCCTATACAATTGCCCCACCCACAAAGTGACAAAAATTTATTTTCTAAGTATAATAGATCAAAGTGTACACAATAGATATAGTGTCTTTCAACATAATCTTTTTGCCACCATCACCTAGATAGAGGAAAATGAATAAAAATCCATGTTATGAACTAGAGTAGTCTTGCCATGTGGCCTCTTTATATTTGTCAAGAGGTGTGCTCGCTGAGCAAGACTAAACTATATAGGTGTGATACTGAATTGTAATGAATACGTTTACCAGTTATAACTACAAAGCTCCATATGAATACAGTTGAATTAAATTTTACTTTGTACAAAAGCTAGTAAACCCCAACTTATCCATGTTGCAGGTATAGCCATACTGATATACCGCCTACTTAAACAGTAGACTACTATACTGAATTGGTCTAGATACTCCGAGTAACCAAATAAACATATGACAGCTAACCATTGAAGTGTGATGGCCAAGGATAATGATCATAATAGTACAAAAGTGTGTACAACAAGTTAAACTGGTGTTAAATCAAAGGAATAGCACGATATATAACACTATGAGAGAGGGAGGAAAGCTGGGGGGGGGGGGGGGGGGGGGAAACTCTATTTTTTCACTCCCTCCTTGCCCCGAGGTAACACTGCAGGATG
>JAYJLX010058512.1:0-30199 GCA_036873525.1 Chalinula nematifera | reverse complement strand
CCGGACTTTTTTGTTATCCGGACAGTTTATGAAATTGCCAGGAACGAAGGGGTCCGGATAATCGAGGTTGCACTGTACTCTATTATCTATGATTGTAATAGTATTCATTGCATTTTAACTAAATTCATTGCAATTTTTTTTTTTTTTGCTACACATAGATTGACTAAGCTGGATGGAGACTGGAGTTTACACAGTCGATACAATAATGATATTCATAAGTTGTTTACTGAATAGATAATAGCTGAATCAACATTATTGTAATCCTTTTCACATAACACTTCTATATTTGGCAATGACAAACTTTTGCAGTAAACACAGCACTCACTTGTTTATCCTCCCAACTGACATTAAACCCATTTCTATGCTCAAGAGGCAAGACTACTACATTCTCCACATCATCAGGGGCTATATGGTAAACATTTTAAAAATGAAAAAAAAAAAAACTTGATATACACAAAGGTATCAGTATATCAGATATATGTACATGTATGCATGCGATAAACAAACTAAATCTAAAATGCTAATTAAATTAGTTGTGTTACTAATAAGCTGACATAATAAACCTTTAATCAAATATGAAACTAGGAGAAAATGCATACCCTTTATAAATTACCAGGATAATCTTTTGACAAATAAGATTCCTTAAAAAGGATATATCATCAACTTAGTAATCATAAAGATCTGGCTATACAAGACTGATTTACCCACAGTTAAATCAACTTTGTGAAAGCAAACTAACCATTAAATATGAAACAAGCTGGATCACTGTCACTACTGGTTATATTAGCAGTATCAACAGCAGACACTACAATACAATACTGATCATCTGATGGAACAAGACTTTTCACTGTTACACTATTACTGGTCGTATACTCCATTATAATATTCACCCAACCAGGAGCTGTTGATGATACATTATATTTGTATCCAGTAACACAAGGTGATGATGACTCAGTCCAGGAGATATCCACTGATGAGTCAGTAAAGGTATCAGTATGGATAGTAATACCCTCAGGAACACTAGGGATATCTAAAAGAAATCAATATAAATTTTAAGCATTGAATACATGTACATGCTTATTATGTAACATATACCTGCTAGTACTATAGGACATGTATCATTGGCTTTTAAACTGTCGCACTCTATAGTATATCCATTAATACTGGACTGGGCAGTGAATGCTATTGATGATAATAAACTAGGAGATGTAGCATTAAGTCTAGTGGAAAATTCAGGAGCTTTCTTGAGAACATCAGAACTGGGAGTTGATCCAATCGAATATGCATGATCAGCTAAAAGTACCATATTCTCATCTTTTATCTTCCATAATAAACTAATGGATCCAGTTACATTACACTGATACTGGTATTCCTGATTGAGACACTGCTGCATCGGGTCACACTCCAACTGAACAGCTCCTTCTACAGTAATATAGGGGGAATGACCAGGCAAACACCATCATTACTTCATTAATATTAATAAAGAAGCAACACGTATGTTGTTTGATCTATGTTGGGTATATAACGATTCTATGATTACAGCTAGTGGATAATATATAAATCGGGCATTGTATTCACATTAAATTGGACTCAGGCTCCATTTTTAAAACCGTGAGGCTATTACTGACCTATTTATCTGCTGTTGCACTAATATAGATAGGCTTTAGAAATATTTTTGGCCCGTTTTTCTTGTGAATTACCCGATTTGGTACTCTTATAACAGAGATAATACCTAGTGTTTACCCCGGCTTAGCAGGCCTAGAGCCCTTATCTTCCAACTGAGCTGTTTTAGGTATGTGCTATTTTACATCAGCTATATATGTGTGTATCCATGACTTCCATGTATGCGCTTATAGCAACGTATACAGGCTGTCCAATTCCTTTTGTACTCCACTTTTTACCAACAAATACATTTTTTTAGTATAGTGACGCTAATTGCAAAATATAAAAAAACAAATGCACTGAAGTGTATGTAAGCCGTCACCCCACTAAGGATACAATCAGTACCACTGAGTGATACATAGATTTATACACAGTAAAATACAAGCAGCTCCCATTGCATTGAATACTATTGATACTAAAACTTCGAAAAAATTTTATACTTGGTTAATTAAAAATTTAGTAAAATAAATAATTAATATGGGTGAAGCCATAATGGCGGACTCTTAAGCAAAGATGCTGACCTTTCTAAAGCAGTTTTCAAAGCAATGAAAGGCATCAAAACCTACTAGATACGCTATAACAATCAAGTTTCAAGACGATCCAACCAAGCACATCATGGCTAAACTGCTCAAGGTCAAAATCATATTATGCTTACTTTAATTGAACAGCCATAGCTAGCGGATGAAAAGCTATCTCTAAAAACAAACTTACACATCTGTCACTTTTTTACACACACTATGGAATGTTAGCAATAAAAAAATTATCAAACCACCACAAGCTAAGGTTGCTATTTCACTGAATAAATCCCTAATGATCCTGCTTACATTAATAATGAGAGGCTTCTCAAAAATTTTGAATGAGATTTGGTCACTTGAGATCATGAAGAACAAACTGTTCCAAGTGAAAAAAATTTTGATAACACACCATTAAACAAACATTTTGAGTAATACACCCTCCCATGGTTGATTCTATTCAAGGCCACATAACTGGAGAATAAACAAAACAGATGACAAAGAAATAGTCTGCATATCAAGATGCTGAATCTGATCGACTATATTTAATGCTGTCAACAACTTATTATAGATTGAGTGAACTACAATAGCTTGAATAGGAAGGATGGGGGGGGGGGGGGGGGGGGGGGGAGTCCAGCGCAAACCCAAACTCCCCTCTCCTCCCCCCCCCCTCCCCCCCCCCCCCCCCCCCCCCCCCCCCCCCCCCCCCCCCCCCCACTCTAGCGTAAGCACCGACTCTAATTTGCAGAAAGTGGTCAGGGAACACATGAATTCTGAATTGGTTCTGCTGGTATGTTGGATCACATGCCTGCTGAAATAATTTATATTCCAGCAGCACCAATTTGAAATATATGTGTCCCCAGACCACTTTCTGCAAGTAAAAGTGGGGGGGGAATGGTGTACCTTCAATATTCATATCCCAAATTAATGGTACAGACATAAGCTTTATAATATTATACAGTTATTACACTGAGAAACAATGAAACATGCGGAAAGATGTAGTATTTAGAATCTAATACCTGTGGATACTGTCAATAGAAGTGATATAAATGCTTTCCACACGTTCATGTTCCACCTTTTCTTTCTTTTCTCTCCGACGAATCTCCGATCGCACCAATTTCTCTTTTAGTGATTCCAGTCACTTGAATACTCGCTTGAATATGACCTCTCAAAAGGAAGCAGTATCGTAAAAACAGGGATAGTATCTTCTTCTCCTGGGTAAGGCTGGGTTATTACGAGACTTCCGGTGACCAGGTTCTTCGATCTTCGTGTTCAGTATTTTTACCATTCCGTATTTGGCTGGTTAGTTTCTAGAACTTTCTATGAAAATCACGCGGCCATTTGCCATTTTGCCATGCAAAACAAAAAAAAAAAGCCTAGCTTAGCTTTGGTCTCGTGCCCAAAATTTTTTCTATTTTGTGGGTGTGGCTACATTGCAAGAAAATTCGAGAAAATGGCTCAAACAAGGAGGTGTCAATGTCCTCGTTATTACTATGCTTGGAGGATTTTGAAGAGGAGGCAAAGAAAAAAAATTGAATCCCACTACATGGAAGTATTTTTCTTCAGGAGCTGGTTCTGGGCATACTGTTAAAAGACAACATCCTGTCATACACCAGGTACACTGATCAGTTGCTATTAATGTTGCTACAGTAAAACCGACTAAAACATAAAGAGCTCATACTAACTACTTTAGTTTAAATGCACAAGCCCACTAACCTGGTCCATAGCAGATCATAGTCTGGTAGACCCGAGGGTAGACCCTCCCACTATGTGTACTGTACCATAGTACATTGGAAGTGGTCCAGGGACTTGTATACTCTTATTAATCTATTACCCCCAGTGTGGGTTGAAATTTGAATGTAGCAACATGTGATACAATCATTATAAAGTCAAAAGCGTGGGTGATATTATAATTGAAGTATACTTTAAGCAATCTGATTGGTTGCAGTATTCTTGCAGTGCTTAAAGTTGTATGAGTAAAGGGTATACATGCGGCTCTAGACCACTTCCATGGTATAATAAAGTGGGTAGTTACACCAGACTGGGCAAATTGAAACTTACTTTGTGATTTACTCAACTGCTTGACAATGCATTTAACCCTTTAGCGACTATAGTCACATATATGTGTCATAAAACTCCGCCCATGACATTTAAGCAAGCAGAAAAAGCATGTTTGAAGCTACCTTTTTGCATTCGTAAAAAGTGAAAGTTCCTAAAAAGTGACCCCTTTTCATGCCGCCTCCCCCACAAAACCATGTATATAAGGAGGTTTCTGTGAAGGGGCTGGCCCTTCCCTTAGGTGGGGTTCGAAGGAGTGCAGCCCCTCACCACTTTTGGGAATTTTTGAGTTTGAGAGGTGATTTGAGACACAATCTGAGTGCCTACAGAATGCTTGAGTATGATTTGGAATCATCAGGTAAAGAGTCGGGTGTGGCTGGTATGGGGGTGGTGCTGAAAATGGCGGAAGCTGGTGTGAAATTGGTGGTTACGGCAAGCTTCTGGTCACTCTATTTCCATATGGCAACGACAGTGCAAAATTTTTGTCACTGAGTGGAAGTACTAGACATGCTCACATTGACATTGGAGATTGATCGCAGTTGGTGTCACGGTATGGTCGGCACTGGCATTCTACAAGTGCCGAGTCAGCAAGACTGTACAGGCCAAAGATTAATTCAGTCACTAAAGGGTTAACTTGGTCTGTAATTTTAACCTTCATTACCTGTCATTGTTTAAATAAATTATGTAGTATGCTAACAAGTGATAATTGTATGCTTATGCAAAAAAAAGCAAATGGCTTGTGACACTCATGACACTGAAGGACTAAAGATAGGTTGACATTGTATATAAACAGTAATGCTGAAGGGTGCTAACCAACATAAAAGTTGAACTGAGTTCAACTTTGGTTGTCATGGAAATGATTTGTATACTCTTAGTGTAAACTCCTGGGTTCCATCGTTAGGGCTACCATCGTAAACCATCACATTGTCTATTCGTTGTGCATCTGACACCCTATTCCAGTAATCATTACTTTATTATTAATTAATAATTTATAGCACATTAAGTTACTATATATTGTGTTGCACAGTTAAGTTACTATTATTCCACTATATGTGCATTCTTTAATTTTTATCATTAGTTGATAGAAGCGGGCTCACAGGTCGAAACACCATTTTATCTTGTTATTTTTTATTATGCTATTTTGAATGTTTGTGTTATGTAAGGTAACCTTAAAGCAAATCCAGGCTGATTATCTTTATTTTGGGAATATATTATATTGATAAAGCTTATGTGATTGCATGGTAAGATGGGCCCTACATACATTGAAGTATAATGGATGCGTTTATAATTTAAAGTAGCACAGCGTGATCTTTTGGGAGTCCCATATTTGCCTTAGTCTTGCGTAGCCAGACCCTCCCACTTTTGCTTCACGTGGTGAGGGTCTGGAAACCTTCCTATACTACTTTCGTCCAGCGTTGCACCTTGATTCGAGGTGCAACTCTAAGTGGTAGGCGGGTGTCTTGTGAGGCTTCTTAATCTTAAGTGCTTTCCTTATCAGTTAACAAGAGGATTGTGTTTATCCACTTGGTCCTGCCTGTATGCATGAAAAGACCAATTTTCCCCTTTCCTATAATCCCTCAGTAACCATTAATCTACTAGTGTCACCAAACAAAATTAATAGAATTAGGTTTTTAATAGCCTATCTTTTTAACTCCATCCATCTAATTAAAATTTTTAGTCCCTTTTTATGAGTGTAAATTTAGGTTTATCCATGCCATTCCATGGTTCCTAAAATTTAAATTAATGTCTCCAGAATTTAACCTGTGCAAAAAGGAGTATACCTTTTTTATATGCATGAATTGTAATCTCTGTTTATTATACTGATATCTAAATGAGATTTAAGTATTATATTATTGATTCAGGTATCAAATCTGGCCTCATGTCCTTCGTGATGTATCTAAGGTTGATCTCTCTACTAGTGTTCTGGGTAGTAAGATGTCCTTCCCTGTTGGTGTTTCACCCACTGCATTTCATTACCTGGCTCACCATGATAAAGAACTGGCCCGCACAGCTAAAGGTACAAACTTAATCGTTTGACTATTATTATACAGTAAGTGGCATGGCTGCATATGATAGTGTTCAACATTTTATTAGACCTATATTAAAGAATAATCAATTCATCCTATTCTTGTTTGTATTTGAGTGTTTCTACTGGCCCATTCATTGTACGCTACAATTTTTATTCCAATTCAATAAGCCTGCTAGTAAAGTATAATAGGCTGGTATGCCTACCAATTTTAGTGGTTTGCATTCATGTACAATAAACTTGCCAATTGATGTTTGGTATGAAAAGAAATGCAAGAGAAATATTTCATATGCTTGTTTTTTTTTTATTTGTTTTTTTTCACCGTAAATGTTAATTGATTGTTATACTTTTACTCAGTGTAATTGGCATAATTCGGGCTCAACTTGAATTAAAATGGCTATCATAGCTGTAATCATGTTAGACCTAATTGTCCCTTTATATAGCATGCCAGAGGATGGGTACCTGTATGATTGTCAGCTCCTGGGCTTCTACTTCACTTGAAGATATTGACAGTCACTGTAATCATGGCGGACTCAGGTGGTTTCAAATGCAACCACTAGCATTCGCAATAGCCAAGACGTTAATCAGGCGGGCTGAGGCAGCTGGTTATAAAGCATTGGTTGTTACTGTGGATCAGCCATCAATGAAGGGAAGTAAGATTAACTCTCACCTTCCTCTTAAGTTTGTTTTGGGTAATTTTCAAAATAAGATAAATGTGGCATTTGAACTGGATGAAGTCAATGACTACTATAAGCCAGACTGTGACTGGTCATACATAGACTGGTTGTGTAGTATAACTACCGTATTTCCTCAAATAGAGCCCGTGGCTCTTATTAATTTCAACAAAATTTTTGCCCCAAAAAGTAAGGATTTTTTTACTTTGGAGAAAAAAAAAAAAAGGCCCGCTCCAGCTAGGATTCCAACTCGGATTTCCAGCTCATTGGGCAGCTCTACCTCTAGACTAGTCTCGCGTAGCCAGACCCTCCCACTTGCTGCGCATGGTGAGGGTCTGGTAAATCCCTCGCTTCCAACTTGCAACGCATTAGTATATGAACGTCCCAATCGCTTGCTGCCACATCATCAATTTAAGATGGCAGATCGGTCGGTGATCTTCGTTTTTAGCTGAAACATCGGTTAGCATCGGTTAGCATGTTACAATCAATTAAATATAAGCCTGCTAGTAAAGTACAGCATACATGCATACCTGCCATTTATAGTGCAGGCTTGCATTCAAATGATAACTTGATTATTGTTTTGTAATGTTAGTTGATTCTTTAATTACCTGTTCTTTCAATTATACTTTTGCCCAATGTAATTAACATAGTTCCTCAACTTAATGAATTAAAACATCTATTATATTAATTTATATAGCATGCCAGAGGATGGATACCTGTATGATTGTCAGCTCCTGGGCTTCTACTTCACTGGAAGACATTGACAGCCACTGTAACCATGGTGGACTCAGGTGGTTTCAAATGCAACCACTAGCATTTGCAATAGCCGAGACGTTAGTCAGGCGGGCTGAGGCAGCTGGTTATAAAGCATTGGTTGTTACTGTGGATCAGCCATCACTTAAAGGAAGGAAGGTTAATTCTCATCTTCCCTTTAAGTTCGTGTTGGGTAATTTTCAAAATAAGATGGCGGCATTTGAACTGGATGAAGTCTATGACTACTATAAGCCAGACTGTGATTGGACATACATAGACTGGCTGCGTAGTATAGCTAGGTTACCTATAGTACTGAAGGGTATACTGAGACCAAATGATGCTAGGAAAGCACTGAAACACAATATACAGGGAATGCTAGTGTCTAATCATGGAGGGAGACAACTGGATTACTTACCAGCCACTGTCAGTTACAATAATAATAATAATAATGTTAATAACATGAATATTTGATAATGTATATCAACAGATAGATGCTCTCCCTGGTATAGTGAGTGTGGTTAAGGGTAGTGGAGTAGAGGTGTATGTTGATGGGGGTATAAGACATGGTACTGATGTATTGAAGGCGCATTAGCACTGGGAGCTAGAGCTGTGTTTATAGGGAGACCAGTTGTTTATGGATTGGCTTGTAATGTGAGTTATCTCCATATTAGTATCATTAATTATTTCACAGTAGAATCTCTGAATAAAGGACACTTTGGGACACTATATAAATTGAAGTGCTTTGTCCTTTATAGGGAGATTGTCCTCTTCTCAGAGGTCAAAATGTATGACGCTGACGAGTGTCCTTTGTTGTGAGGTTTACTATACTATGTCCCTTTCTCGGAGTGTCCACTATTGTATAGGTTGTACTGTATATAAATAGACACATGGGTGTATGGGTATGGTTTGTAATGGGTGTGGCTTGAGTGGTATATTTGATAATGCAATCCTATTATATTACAACTTTAAAGGGCATAGGGGTATGACGGGCCAGAGGGATGGGAGGGAGGGTGAAGATGAGATACTTGAAATGGGAAGAGGAAGGTGAAATAATTATATATATGGAGCAAGAAGGGACATGCATACAGATATGTGATTGTGACTTGTTTTAATAACAAAATATTTATTTTGGAACTGATTATATGTCCTTATATGGTATAGGGTGAGGAAGGTGTGTACCAGGTACTGAATATTCTTAAGGATGAAGTACAACAAGCATTCACTCTGAGTGGGTGTAGGAATATTAATGAAGTTCAGTCTACGGATGGATTAGAGGTACACCAGTCAGCACTAAATCAGATCAAATTAAGACTGTAGACAATTTCATGACACTCATGCTTTATTTCAATGTTGTGTGGATTGCTATTATTGATTTATTTTTTTATTATTAGCAAAAAAAAAATTCTTTTTATTACATATTGATGGGGCCAATTTGCATGCATGCTACTTAATTTTAGCTAACTCAATAGGCAGTCTAAAAATTTGGTACACCTCGTTTTGTTTGGACAAAAACAATACCCGACTGCATGACCAGACTATATGACTGGGTTAGATTTGCAGCCTTTTTTCATCAAGTTTTTTGTTAATTGTTCAAAATCATTTTATGGAGTATTGATAATAAATCATACATCTTTTATGTAAAATATTAATAATTATTATATAGAAATTATAACACAGTAATAACTATAGTTGCATGATTAAAGAAAAGCAAACAAGGATAACTAATATTCTTCTCCATTAATGATCGGGCGCCTCTATGATATATAAAATATAATGGTATTATAACCGCTATACGAGCATTGTTACTGACACATGTACCATAATAAACATTAAAACTTAAAACTCAATTTAGAAAAATAGCTGTAAACTATCATGAAAGCTGAGCTATAATTTTGGTACAATCTGAAAAATAGAGTCCACCCCTTCATTATATAGTACTATATCCCCCTCATTATACAGCAGTTGTTGCAGTATACATGGATACTAGTGTAGATTGCATACAACAAACGGAACTGGAAACTAGCAGTCGTGTATCAATAGCTTTTCCCTCTTTTTTTAGTGATTTACTGAAAATGCAAGGACAGAGAAAATAGCTTTCTGGATACAAGGTTGTACACATTTCAATAAATGCATTCAAAAGGCACATGTAGTGAAGCTACTGCTGTGGAAAATTTCGTGGTGTTCCACCAAGTATATTCCTGCATGGCAAACAATGTAAAAGTTACCATGCAATTTAAAGGACAAATAAAGTTAGTGTAGATATAACTGCTAAAGAAAACAAAATATGACTCCGAGAATTTCATATGATGGCCGGTAGTTCAAGTATAAGTGGAAATAGCCGCTATGTCTTATTTGTCGATATGGTATCCATGTTATACAATCAAAAAACAAATATTTTGTATACTAAAACGTTGTGTACCTCCAACTGATTTGATCATTTATAACATATAGTAATCTGGATTTCGAAAGTTGGTTTCCCCATTTGAATTATATCTAGACGGTATTTATATTATTGGTTGATTTAAAGAGCTCCACCCAAAAATACAAGTTTTCAGCTTGACTTCATTAACATTGTCTGTCATCTTCTTCGTTGTGAAATATTCTACATGTATAACTTATTCATAACTATTCCAAATGAGTATCTGTGAAGATAGGTATATA
Organism: Chalinula nematifera; assembly: GCA_036873525.1. NCBI lineage: Eukaryota > Metazoa > Porifera > Demospongiae > Haplosclerida > Chalinidae > Chalinula > Chalinula nematifera. The sequence continues at coordinate 19,853 of JAYJLX010058512.1, read as the reverse complement.
AAGTTTCCAATCCTGTGTACATAGTGCATACTTGAGTATTTATGGTGAAAAACACCATAGTACACGCTAAACTAGGGGCCCATGCAGGTGGAGTCTAATTGTCAGAGTAATAAAAACTAAATAGATATTTTATTTATTAATTATAATTATAATATAAACTTCCGCCTCATTTATGTATCGAGTATAGGGTATTTTGTTGAGAGTGAAATGATAAAGGGGTACATTGAGAGGGAGAGGGGGTCACTCAGTATAGAGGGGCTATATAGGTTATAGACAGTTTTAGAATTACCATCTCCAAGTATATGTAGTGATGTACATATTTATAGTGGACAATCAGTGATACTTACAAATGATGCTTTTCCATGAGGATCATAATATCGAATACTGCCATACTGCACTTTAGCTGACCACCCGGGAGGTAAAGTGAGCTAAACATAAACAAACAAAAATAAAATCAGAAAAAATTGCATTGTCTCCAATTACTGTTAATCTATTTCTGGTAAACTATATATTATTTAACCTTTTCTATTGCATCTTTCTCTAATCCAAATAGTTCAATCAGTTCAGTGTATCCTAATACCACAGCCATCACGGCAGGTGTGTCACCCTCCTATTATATAACAATGATTATATATGGCATTTAGAGATATTGTACGAGTTTCTACCTTATCTTTCACTGTAACCATTTCCTGACCACCATCAGCTGCTAATAATAGCTTGCAAACTTCAATATGGTTATTTTCAGTAGCATAATGGAGGGGAGTCCGCTTCAACTGTGAACACAACAGGAATTATAATGAATTACATGTGAAACTATCAGCATGGATATACGTACTATAGTGTCAAGGATTATTATAGGTGCCCTATACTCATTGGATAGTTACAAGGGCTTATTATGACAAGACAGAATTGAGTCCATAAGGTATGTCATGTTTAAAGTACCTGAAGTTGCACTACACAATGAGTGGATCTGTGTGTCATGGTTTGTATACAGTACTGCACATACAGTGGAACCTCCACTTAGCAGACACCTTGGAGACAGAGTATTTTATAGAGGTGTCCTTTACAGGGAGATTGTGTAAGTTTATGTTGGTAATGCAACAAGATAGCAAATTACATATTATATAATCGCAAGTTGTATTATGTGAAGTTAGTTGCATATCAGTTAAATACACACATATATTAATGTATAGTGAGTAAGGATGTCAAATATGGTTTAGAATTACCTATTATTAATGTTTAAAAAGGTATGTAAAGCATTACTAATTAAAAGTTATTACTGCTAAATTTTATAAGGTTGTAATTAATTGGGTGTGGTTAATGCCCATGCTGCCGTTAAATGGAGGTACTTCAATGTGGCTACGAAACAAACAGCATAAAATAAACTGTCCGTTACTGTTAAATCAGGAGCGCATACTTGAGTGGGCGTAAAAGTCATTTATGGTCACTCAATTATGCACTCCTGGTTAAATGGAGTGCTCGTTACAGAGAGGTTAGTTTGCATGGTAAAAGTGGCGTTTTCATTCCGTGCCTTGGCTTTGTCTGTAAAAAGCGAGGTGTCTGTTACAGCGAGTGTCTATTAGAGAGGTTCCACTGTATAGAGTGGTGAGGGTTTGCATTTTAAAGCACTAGTTATTCTTGTACAATATCGTACACGCATATACCCATCACTGGCATTTTGAATGGCTAAATTTTACAAAACATTAAGACACAAAGGCTTGCTACTTGAGACTGTACTTATACATGCAATGCAATTAATTTTGGCATTCTTGTGTTGCTTATGCTCTTACACTAGTTCTGAAGGATTTCTTCAGTACTTTTTTGCTCATTACAGGTTAGTCATGTAGATGTGGTATAATAGTTGCTGAACAACAAACATTACCATGTAAACCTAAAACGTCCAAAATGGCAAGGTGACAATTGTTTAAAATTAAGCTAATGATAAATTATAATATTCATTTTTATTCTAAAATTTCCCTAATGAATTTACTTAGCATGATCTATAATAACCACTAGAATAAAGGTTATTTAATGTAATAAGTAAGAAACTGTACAGTTATATTTTTATATGGCTCAACGAAAGATCAAAGGAATTAACAGCGTCACAATGCAAATCTTGTGTGTGCCACTTGACTCATCCCAGCCATGGTACATCATAATTTTACCATGGCCAATTCCCATACTAAAGAGTAGGGAAAGAGAGCCAGTACCACTCTTTGTGGTTTGTGATGCTAAAAAGCTTAACAATGTTTAAAACCAAATCTGCTATGCAAAAAGCTGCATTATAGACCATATGGTTGGTTTGGCTAGAAACTCCCGACTTCCCGCATGTACTGGGAGGCTAAACAAAGTAAAAAATGAGTCTCCCTATCATAGCCAACAGGCCATCTCGGGTTTCATTTAGTACATATAAACTATTAACACACCCACACAATTTAATAGCTTAACCCGTACAATACAGGACTTTATAATGGCTGACCGGCTGCCTTTGTTTCTTGTTTTGTCTATATAAAAATGTGTCCGAAAGGCCTATAAGATTTCTTTCAGTAGACTTCAACACTGTCAACTCCTTTTCAAATTTTTCATTCAGGTATATAATAAAAAAATTAGTGCATGCTGGCTTCTTTGTGCAGCATTAGATTTGTCCCCACTTGCTTCTTGATATCAGTGCTAATAATAAAGCACTTGGATTCACCTCATGCTCTATTTTTAATATCTCGACCGCGGAATCATGTGCATCGTAATCCGATATTACACTCGGAGCAATTGCATTAACTATTACATAGACTATATACTATACATTGGTATGGATTACATACTGCAGTACATGATAAATGCTGAACAGAGATATGTATATATGTGGGTACCTAAGCACAACATTATACTGACACTATACTAACAGTGAATTCTTAATATAACCCAAAATTTATCGTCATAGCGAGTTTAAATTTATATTCACAGCTTTAATTTAGGTATACACTAATAACAGAAAGGGTTGGCGTAATGTATATACGCTAATTAATTGATGCTGTAAAGCCATTAATTGATGCCATAAATGACTATAATTATCATAAGTACATCAATTTGGCTTCTCCTCATAAGCTACTCAATCACAAGCTATATGTATAAATACAATGATAATTAATTGAGTGAGACTACTTATATTTCACATTGATCAGATATCATCTACATACCCTACTAGTCATATTATCCACTCTAGCACCGTGGGATAGCAATACTTTAACTACTTCAGTATGGCCTTGTTGTGAAGCCTGCATCAGTGGAGTACTTTGAAACTAAACAATAAAATATAATAATAATATTCCGCATAGCCATGTGGAGTAAACCCTATAATTCACAATATAACATTTTGGTTCTATTACAACAATAGGCTTTACACTATATCAGGACAGTGAAACTTAAGACAGCAAATCAAATACCAAAACAGATACCAATATTATCGTGCTCCTGGAATATTTCAACTGCATTTAAACTTTATACAAAGCGGTAGTTTTGTACAAAATTAAAACTATACAAAGGTTATTATCAGTTATATACGAATGCACATAGTACAAAAAAATAATAATTATTAAAATTAGCATGTTGCAATAATTTTTATAATTATGCTGGATATTTGGATATTTTTGTACACACTGACTGTGATTTTCATGCATCTGAATATGGGATTTTTTTAGGAACAAAATTAATCAGGAATACAATAACTAACACATTATAACTGTTCATATGTAAAATAACATTTTTCAAAAAGCTATAGAATCTAAGACTAGCTACAATATGTAATAGACCAATCAAATAACAGAATATACATTGCATGATCAATCTATAGAATCTAATAATGAATGATTCACTAAATACAGATATCAATTATTAGTACGCCTATATAATACATGCATATAGATATATACGACTATTTACATGTATAATGTACTGAGACAAATAAAAATTAAATATCTTATGCATCCATAGTACTATCATTCATGCTATTCACTGATCAGGTTTTTTCAAAACTTTTATTTTGCCAAACGTTTCGATGACTAAGCAGTTATCTTCGTCAGTGGTACAAGTAAAAAATATTACACTAACAGACACTATTTATAACAAACAAACAAACACACAAAAGTCCCATGGCAACAGACATCTTCTATCCTTGACAGCTTGACATCCAGAATTTGACATGTTTATGCTTAGTGAATCATTCATTATTAGATTCATTGGTGTTTAGGAAACAATAATGTAGATGATACATGTACTGCCTTACATGTAGAGGAGATTCATGGGTTTACCTGCATTTGAACACTATTGAGCCTACCATATCAGTTTACTATATAGGGAAGTGTAAGTTGATAATTGTTTACCGTTTTTGGATATTGCATATGGAAAGGGATTCAGATGGGTTTGTTGCCACCTCTGTATATCGAAAGAAAACCCATACTGACCGCTATCTGAATTTTGATTCCCATCCCATGTCTCACAAGAGGGCTGTGGTTAACATCCTATAAAGCGGTTTGTTTGTCTTCCTTGGAGGGTTCTATGAAAGCATGAAAGCTGAGAAAGAGCACATTGCTAGCGCGTTGTGTGAGAATGGTTACCCCACGAGCCTGGTGAGGAGACACAGGAGGGTTGGGAAGAGTAGATCTGTTGAGCCTGTGACTTCGGTCACCTTGCCTTATGTTAAGGGGGTTTCTGACACCATCTCTATAGAGTATTGGGTAGTATTAATATCAGGACATCTTTTATACCGTCTAGTACTTTACGTAATATTCTCTCACGTCCCAAGGACCCCATTCTACCTGAACAAAGGAGTAATGTGGTGTATTGCATACCGTTAGTGATTGCAGTGATTGCTATGTAGGCCAAACAGCCAACATCTTTCCGCACGTATCAAGCAACATCAACGGTCGGTGTGATCTATAGATGGATATAAGTGCGAGTGGTCTGGCAGAACATGCATGGAAATATAGGATATAGCTTGGGACAGGGCACATATTCTGGATGGACACCACCAGGAGAAGTCCCGTTGTATGATAAAGTCTTGGTACATCACCAAGGTCCCCAGTGGTCTCAATAGGGAATGGGGTCCATTGCCAGATCAATATGATGGACTGTCGTATGGCGGGAAGCCCTTCTTTCTCCCTCCCTCGTATGTTGATTAGTGTACTGTAATTGTGTCTGTTATTTACTGTCTGTTTGTTGTTACTCTTTGTTTCTGTCTGTAGGTGTATGCATGTGTGGAGATGTAGATATATGTTGTTTGGCTGCTCCTACACTGGCCCAGGTTTGTTCCACCATTGGTTTTTCCTTGGAGTCCCTGCATGGTCTCATACTTTTAAATGGCCTACTTAAACTACATACACAACCATGCAAGGGCAGACCATCAGTGTCTACACTGATAATAACGATAAACAATTATCAACTTGACTTACATTTCCCTATAGTAAACTGATATGGTAGGCTCAATAGTGTTCAAATGCAGGTAAACCCATGAATCTCCTCTACATGTAAGGCAGTACATGTATCATCTACATTATTGTTTCCTAAACACCAATGAATCTAATAATGAATGATTCACTAAGCATAAACATGTCCAATTCTGGATGTCAAGCTGTCAAGGATAGAATATGTCTGTTGCCATGGGACTTTTGTGTGTTTTTTTTTGTTTGTTATAAATAGTGTCTGTTAGTGTGATACTTTTTACTTATACCACTGACGAAGATAACTGCTTAGTCATCGAAACGTTTGGCAAAATAAAAGTTTGAAAAAAACTGATCAATAAATAGCATGAATGATAGTAATATGGATGTAATCCTAATCGTTAAGGATTATATACCGTATTGCTGGAAATTTTCAGCAGCCAAAATATTGGTATTTTTAATTTACAAGGGATTTAATTTTAGTAAAGAAGAATAATCTGTAATATATTTTACTATGGAGGACTTAAATTTGGTAGGATTTTATTTTAGTAATGAATTCCTAAACCAAAATTAAATCCTAACCAAAAATACCAGCTATACGGTATATCTTATACATGTACATACCTTATCCCTATCATCTACTCTAGCACCATGGGATAGCAATATTTTAACTACTTCAGTATGGCCATTTTGTGAAGCACACATCAGTGGAGTAAGCTAAACAATGAATATATAATAATAATAATATTAATAGCCATTTGGAGTAAAGCATAATTTATGATTCACAATATTGCATTCGCATTCTGTTACAATTGAAACTTAATCCTGGAATATTTTAACTGATTTAAATTTTGCACCGGCAAAACGGCTTTGTAGGAAATTAAAACTGCATAAAAATTATTATCTGTTATGCATGCACACATGATTAATAATTAACGTTGCAATAATTGCATATGCTGCATGGATGTTTGTATATGCTGACTGTGTACAAAATTTTTGCGCATACATTTGAATATCAAATTTTTTAGGAACAAGAATAATCAAGGAATAATCCAGGAATACAGTAATAACACATTATAACTATGCACATGTTATAAAGCTAATCTAAGACTAGCAACATCTCAATCACATCTATAATGAATCAGGTAATGATTTATAATCAGTTATCATTAATACAGTACTGAACCATGACTATATTACAGTATGAATTGATCAAATTACAAAACATACGCCGCAGCATAAACAATCTAATAACTTTAATAACGAATAATTTACCACATCAGATATCAATTATTAGCACGTCTATAACTCATGCATGTATAAATATATACTATACGTACAGTGAGAGTATTTATTATGTACTAAGACACGATGATAAAACATGCTATACATACCTCAGACACACCATTCACTCTAGCACCATGGAATAGCAATACTTTAACTACTTCAGTATGGCCTTGCTGTGAAGCACGTATCAGTGGAGTATAGTCCAGCTAAACAATGAAATACAGTAATGATATTCATAGCTACATGGAGTAAACTCTATAACATTTGTGCATGTTCCGATACAACCAGAATTAAACATTAATAGGTACAAACATAACGACACTAGACTACAGAGCTCAATTCTATTCTAATATCTCCGTACTGATGCATGTGCATTGATTTTCAGTCATAAAGGAACTCAAATGTTATATTGTGAACTATGGGCTCATTTACTCTATAGACAGACACTGTAAGCTCCGATAATACATCAAATTATCAGTAAACACATTAACTGTCCACATGTAACACTACGATGCAAATTAACCAGGTTAATCAAGTCTAAAGCCTAGTTCACAATATGATGCTAGTGGGATGTTATGTTGACGCTGAAATAGAATTCTATAGTCTATTCCAACGTAAATGTTGCGTCAAAAAGGTCAAATTACCCACGCAACGTCGCGCTAGTGTCATTTTGTGAACTAGGCTTCAGAACATCTTTACATCTAATAATTACTAATGCAGTATAACCATGACTATAATATAAATTGACCACTGAATTCAACTATAATATATTAATACATTGTTGATCAAACATCCTATACATATATACCTACCCCATCCACATCATCCACTCTAGCACCATGGGACAGCAATACTTTAACTACTTCAGTATGGCCATGTTGTGAAGCCAGTATCAGTGGAGTAGCATTACCCTAAATAATGAATAATTATAGTAATGATTTCATATTCATGTGGACAATACTGTTATTACATATCAGTGGATGCCGATGAGACAATAAATCCAATACCAACGCACATGCAGATATAACAAGATTAATGGAATTAAATAGTTTTGGGTTTGTTCTCCAAACAGAGCTGAAAGCTTGTGCACCATCAATATGGCATAAAACTGAGCTATCAGTTAGCATGAACGCAGTAACAGATCACATTACTGCATGATCAATTAATCTTACATCTTAATTATATTACTAGTACATCTTCACACGTACACCGAATGCAAGCAGTCAGACAATTTATAAATATCCTACATACGTCATTCTTATCATCCACTCTAGCACCATAGGATAGCAATACTTTAACAATCTCAGTATGGCCATGTTGTGAAGCCAGTATCAGTGGAGTAGCACCACCCTAAATAATGAAATATAGTATATAATGATATTCATAGTCATGTGGACGATACTATAATTATTACATTTCAGTAATGATGGGACAAGGAATTCAATACCAACATGCTAAATATACAATAAAAGTGAATTCTTTCAAGTGGATACTTCACCGAGTCAAGGCAAGTTAGCATTTTTACAAAAAGAAACAGCTATAGGAGACCGTGATACTCAGTGGAGTTATTTGTGTTTATTAACTCTCATTAATTAATTTACTTGCACAGGTTCATGCCCAGAATCATTCTTCAGTGCATGGTGCTGAATTTTCTGTCTTAAGGTACGTTACGGGCTGCCCGTTTTACCACCAACAAAAAAAAAAAAATTTAAGTACAATAGTGTTGCCCAAAAAAACACTCCCATTTAACTATTATAAATCATAATTTTGGAATTTAAACCATTATAAAGAAGGTAACTACATGTATTTGTTGCTGATTGTTTTACATCTAAACATACTTAGCATAAATTCAAAAACAAAATAAAAAAAATCTGAATGTATTGCACAGCTTTCCATGATTCTTTGACTTTACACGACGATTAATGTCAAGTTTCACCGAAGAGCTGTTGCTTTTCTAGTTTTAAGCCTTCCAGGCTTTATCTAAGTTATATACAACAGAGGGACAGAGTGAAAAAATAACCTTTCAAAACTGATCGTTTGGGCATAAACACGTTCTGTAAGCTTAAATTTCAGACCCATAACATATTGGGCTGTGCGTGCAAACATGGTCATCTTGTATGAGGAATCTCTAATTTTCAGTCCGTCCCCAAGTTGTACAATTCTCCAAGTTTATAGTATGTTATGTGGTGTTGAGAAGTCCCACACATTCAGTTACTTAATGTCGAAAATCTCAACTAGAAACAACAATATTGGACGACATATTTACAGTGTAGTGAAATTAATTTATTAAAATTATAGTGAGTAGCCCGTAACCTTAAACGCAGATGTCTTTAAAGATTTACTTACAAAACTTGATTTGCTTTTTTAACTAAAGAAGGTTTTATACAGGTAACATATCAAATTTATTTGGAGGTAATACATATGAACGATGGAAAATCGATTATGATATGTACATACATTAGAATTTGTCATACAAGTGATAAGAAGATGACTTCCAGTTATTACATGGTATATAAAACGAGTAAAGTTTATGCTAAAGTTTGATGCATCATTATGCTAAGGTTTGATGCATCATCAATTTCAGTATCCTAAAGGAAGCAAGTTGTTCACTACAGTGCATCATCAAAATGGTGAAAATTGAGCTCAGTTTTATTATACTTTCCCAAATTTTTCATGAATAATGGAAAATAAAGGGGCATTGACACACTGTAGACCATACTCTGGATGTGATGCTTTCATAATTACATTCTTTGTGTGCTACTGATAACAAAAAGGTCTAGTATTGCTAGGATGGTAAAGGGTGTCACTAATGTATTATCATTACCTCATATCTTTCATTAACAGTTAATTCAGATAATAAGTTGTTTATAATTTCCACATGTCCACTAATAGAAGCACACTTCAAAGGAGTGTAATAAATCCGCCCCTACAGTGGGATTAGTACAATAAAATTAATGAAACCAATTAATCCCTCGTGCCAGCAAAGCCATAGCAAGGGATACAGTAATGGGTCTGTGAGTTCGTTCGTTAGTTAGCAGATTAAAACTAGTGATAATTTTAATACTCCTATATACGTGGGCCCTTGCTAGCTAAAACGTTAATTTCTCCTTCAACACCCAGCCCATGTCCACTCAACTGGACAGTGAATTTATGTGATGCCTTGCGTTTGATCGTAGGCCTCCCGTGCCATCTGGAGAGTGCAGGAGAAGGTCCCTAGGTTCATGTTTAGTCGTATCCAGTGTTCTCGCTAGGCATATATAGAGGGGGTATACCCCCTTGGATTACCCAATACCCCCTTGGTTTAGTCCAAAATGTTCAATTCCCCCCTTGGTCAAATCTTCTTTTCCATGCATAAACAATGCCTTTTTAATAATTAGCTTAAAATTCATAAAAGTAACGCCTTTTCCCCCCTTGGATGCAAATTTCTGGGGAGTACACTGGTCGTATCTCTATTTCGTCTATCTGGATTGTGTGGCAAAAATGTTAGTGCTAGTCTCATGTAGCCACACCTATTGCTGCGCATGTCAGATAGGTCTGGGGACACTGTAACGAAAGCTGTTGCCTGCAGGTCTGTTCAACACGTTCACTACATGCTTGTAAGTTAATCTATAGTGTTTTACTTTCAAGTGTGGTGGATGTGTGTGTCTGGACTGTACGTGCAGACTAAAATCTATACTGGTGTGTAAGAAACTGTGTTATCACATCACATTTGTATCAAGTGTATGTATGTGCCTAACCGCGAGGGTTCAGCACTTCAGTGCTTTCATTATCCTTATCACTAGGCATAACATATTGCACAAATCTTTTCATGTATATTAGTGATTATTGACCCCCACATTATATTCCATGGACAGAGTGTACAATATCCCAGTATTTAATTGTTGTGATGTACAACAAATTAATAATAATTAGTATAGGTAATAACATGGTTTCGAGTGCAATTCAGGAAATAATTGCACGAGCCGCTGTTTGTTGAAGCAGTAATTGCACGAGGCGTAGCCGAGTGCAATTTTATGCTTCAACAAACAAGGCGAGTGCAATTATTTCCCAGAATTGCACGAGAAACCATGTTATTAAATATTAATAATATAGTTATTAAAAGTTATTAAAAAAATGAGTGCAATTATAAAAATAATTGCACGGCTGGGGTACGGTGCTTAACCATTGTATAATAATATACTATATTATTATGTGATGTTATTCTTACATGTAATGAAGAAACTTCATCTTTAATTTTTTTTACGCCACCAAAGAGTAATCTATTAACCACTTCAGTCATAGTCTCCCTAGTTATATACATATCCTATAATCAATTATAAAAAAAACTACAATAATAATGATAATTAAGGGTATTTATAAAGTATTAAAAGGACATCATGGCATGTACTAACATGATCAAATGAATATCTACATTTGATATTGACTTCGTTCCTCTGAAGATATCTAAACATTGTCATATCATTAGTGGACGCAGCAAATAGCATTTCGTTCTCCTATAAATATGTTAATTGATGATCATAATACTTTTATACCAGTATCATATTTAATAAATAACATACCAATATAGTTTCCTTGTTCATCTCACCATGAACAGCTTCAACAATAGCTAAATAAATAATAAAAATATACTACTCCATTTGAACTAGTTTATAATGTCTAACAAACCTTTCTTCCTCTCCTTTATTTCTTGTATTCCCTTTGTGAGATCCTTGTTTTGCTATTCCAAATCACTTTTAATAGAGTCTGTTATTAAACAATTACAATTAATTTAGTCACTAACACTGACACACCATCATCAAAATGGTGCCAATTACCCTGTGAACTGTGCTTCTCCTTGAACTCATTTCTTAGCAGAATCAATGACTCTGTTTTAAGAGATAAAATTACAACTATAATAAACTATTGGTGCCGCAAAGTCACTAAAATATATGTACTCAGCGTACATGCACATCGAATCTGCATGTGATTGCAGGGCTCCACCCTTTAGCATGCAGTTAGTTATCAAGTGGTCCATGCAGAAGAAGACACTGAACCCTTGACCTCGGTTTGAGTGTTTCTATGGTAGCATATGCTAGCTATCGGCTTTGAGTTCGGTTAATTTATAACTGGAAACACCAGCACCATAAAGCCATGCCCACCAAAATTAAAAGAATGACTTAAAATTTACAACGCAATATTAGAATACCTTTTGATTGCTCTAACTCCATAAACACTTTTTTCTTCAATTCTGTTTCAGTCAATAAAATTTTTTCTGAAAAATAAATTATTAAATGCCCTTCTTCTCCATTAATTATGTATTAAAATTATTATAATAATGTTTGTTGAATATTACCTTTAACTGCTGTTTTCTTCCGTATTTCTCTTAAAATGTATTCATATCGTTCAATAATTTCAGTAGCTGCTAGACCATCCTCCAGTTCAACCAATCTCATCTCTATATAGTGTCAGTATATGTCAGTTAGTGTCAGTAAATATAGTATATGCATCCTTAACAACCAACAAAATATACACCCATAATATTAAAAAGTACAAGCAAATCCGCACAACACTGATTCACATATATCACTGCAGTAAGTCATAATGAATCCTGCATGGTCTATATACTATAACACTAACCATCTCCTAATCCACTAGTACTGGCTGTATCCAGCTCTGATGCAGTATCTAGCTGTCCAATAGGAGGAGGGAGAAAGGGAGTGGCTAACTGGGGATCTGCAGCTATAACGTTAATACAATAATGGTTAGGTTAATAAGGAGATATAAACACTTACATATTGTCACAGTAGTGTCAGTCTCTGTAGTACTAGTAATGCCTTGCTGTTCAATATATTCACTGTTCATGGTCTGGGGACACATCATGAAAGAATAGTAACAATAATAATAATAATATCAGCCATTATTGAGTGAGTGCATGCAATATATTAATTACTGCTCACAGTACTAGTGAATACAGCCACACCCCCTGCTCTAATGGATATCACTCCTTCCTTATTTAGAATGTCTTGTTTTTCCAGTATCATTTTAACAATGAGTGACTGAAGATGGCTGGGGACAACACACTGGATATCAATGGAATTCGTTGGAAACATCACCTTCACTTTAATGTGCTTGGAATACGTCCTCACCAGTTTCTTAAACAGGTCTTGGAGATCTTTAAGGACATGATCCTCTTTATCCCAATCCAGGACAAAAGTAATGGACTCTGGTTTGGAAGTATGGGAATGGAATTCATCCATCAATATTTGGCCGTATGAGTGCTTTAACTGCATGGTTTCAAGGAATTGGTCGGTTTCCTTCTGATACAAAACCAGAGAATCTTCCTTGAGGTTGAAGGACTTAAAAATGGCTTCTAAATAATCAAACTGAACCACAGTAATTCTCGGTCTAATTGACTTAAAAATGGCTTCGTCTAAGTTTTCACACGACTCTAGAGAGGTTGCTAGCTCAGGAAATGCCATAATGAGCTTCCTCCGTAGTAGAGATACAGTAACTGGCTTCTCTTCAAGCAATGTGATGGTATCACAGCACAAGTCTCCCAGTTTACGACGCATATCAGTGAATTCAGTTTTATACTGAGAATCAACAACTACTTCTGCAACAATAATCATAATTAATTAAATTATAATAATTTTATTGACCACACCCAACTAAATTACGTACATATATACCAGTACTAATCTGGTGGGGCCCATCCACAAACATTGCATGCATGAGAGGAATTCAGTTCCCTGGGGACACGTCATGAAAAAAAGGTTAATCTGTTTTTACAACAAAAACAGGTGAAGAGTACAAGAGTTTTCCAAGACCACATTCCTTCCCATACAAAGGAGCAGTCAACCTATTAGACTATACAGCATATAGAATCATACTGACCTGATCCACTGATACTGTTACTTGGGGATAATTTCCCTATATGAATAACAATAACATAAATTCACAGCTAGTGTGTGTAAGCACACAGTGAATTTACCGTATTGCTGAAGTAAGTCTGTTCCTATTGAGAATGTCTCAGTATGCTGTAGTAATGCAGTAGCAAACACTACCAGAGTAGAGCCTTTCCCGGCTATCACTGACTCCAGGATAGTGAACAACGTCTCTCTCTTGTTATCAGTGGATTTCCCAATGGTCTCCAGTTGATCAGTAGTGATAATATCTTCACGATATAAATACTCTGATACTGAATCAACTGATGACAGTTGACTATAAATACTCTCATAATGAGAGCTGAGGAGGGCCACAGGAGAACTACTGCTGTCAGAGGGAGGCGAGTCTGAGTATAGGGATAATAAATACTATTTATCATTACTGTTATGGACTAATTTATAGCGGCATTACTCACTAGTACAAACACAACAGCCACAAGAATGTTGACTAGCTATTGATAATGAGAGACTGAGGTCAACTTCGTGTACTGCCTGGGATAATGTTTTCCATGATGGTAATGGTTGACTTGGTGAATCCCTCTTAAGCCAGGCCTCCAGCAGCTTCCTAAGGGACTCTTTGCATGAGTTGTTCCTGTTGTTTTCCTCCAGTATATTGATAGTACTGCTTCTTAGTCCGAGATGAGTTCCCACTAGCTTCCATTTGTCACTGATGGTTTCACAACTATAGTAGACTTCCCCGCCATTCTCAGAAGCTACATAGATATTATATTTTATTAGTCTAAAGTACTAATATCATTTGAATGCTTACACAATGTGTGAGAGCTGGCACAAGACTTCACACAAGGAACACTTTCTTCTGAGGCCATTAGCAAAACTGGATGTAGTCTAGTCGGGGCGTGTCAATGCGGTACGCGGTGCGGTACGGTGCAAAGGATCATAGGCGGGGCTGCAAATGACAATGGCCACACCCACAAAGTTATGACCACACCCTTTGAAAAAATGGCCGACAGTAAAGGTCAGTTGTATTTTAGCGCATAGCTTTACTTTCAGTTTATTGTATTGTGATTGTTATGAATCAGTAGACGGTGACCAGCAGTGTGTTATTGTGATGAGACACGGGGAACGACTGGACCACGTGGATTCAGTGAAGTGGAGGAAGATTCAAGGAAACAGACCTTATGATCCGCCATTAACGGACTCTGGAGTCAAGGAGTGTCACCAGATAGCCAGTGAACGACTAAAGGATAAAGTAAGCCATTCTATGTGTAAAGTGTATATACAGGGAAATTTTTATAATCAGGACATCTCAGTAATGTGGTTGCTCACCTCAGTAATTAATCTCACGTAGCCAGACCCGCCCTAACGGTTGGGAAAGGGTCTGGGTCTACTAAGCATTGCGGTTTCGTCTCGGGTTTCGTTCTTTAATTACCTGCATTTATGTAGTGCAAAGGTCGATTGCCCATAGTTAAGCTCATGTTTAACTATGGGCAATCGACCTTTGTATTACAGGAATGTGGGTTATTAAAGAACGAAACCGCAATGCTCAGTAGACCAGACCCTTTTCCCGTTGGATGGGTCTGGCTACGCGAGACTACTCAGTAATGACATCACTGTTTGAGTTGAGGTTTGAATTCATGCATCACACGATGATGAAAACCACGCCCTATTGTGGGAATTGTAAAGCAGGGAGGAAGACAGGGAGCAGCTATTGTGAGTTGTAAAAGTTAAATGAAAACAGGATGAAAATGTGAATTGTCTAGGTAGGTAAGATCATAGTAACTTGTATCCCAAGTGGTTAGAAGTCCTTGAATAGTCTAACGAAGTTGAGGTAGCCGCGATCAAAATTTGACTGCTAACTCTAGCTTTGAAAGTCATAGTCATATTTTTTAATCTAGTCTTGACTCGGGTATAAGTTGTTATGATCTTCCCGACCTAGACAATTCACATTCTCATCCTGTTTTTATTTAACTTTTGTATTTCAAGGCTCACACTAGCTGTGCCTATCTTCATCTGTGCTTAGTTTTTACTCCTCAAAGAAATAACACGGAAAAAGAGCAAACTATAGTATTCCAGTAATGTATATTATACTTCTACCTTCTTTATTTATGATATATGACATCAGCTTTTATTTACATGTACATAATTGACCTTTCTTCTTCTCCCCTCAGGGTATTGCCCTTGTTGTGTGTTCTCCGTTCCTTCGTTGTCTCCAGACTGCCCAACAGGCATGTAATGTGCTAGGATTACCTGGGATCACCATTAGTAACAGTATATGTGAAGTACTGGCCCCGGGGTTTGATATACCTTGTGCACCAGATGTTCCTACGAAGGATTTATCACAATATAGTATTACTGTAGTGGAACAGGATGATGAACAGCTACCGAAATATCCAGAGGGGTTCAGTCAATCATTTATCAGGTATTGGGATATATGGGGATTACTTTAATTAGTATTTATATTTCATTAAAGTCTGTTCACATTACCGACAAACTGTACTATAATTCCTGTTTCTATTCAATAAAATGTTCGTCTTAAGAAGTTATTAGTAGTAGAAAATCTGTGATACTTATCTATTTTATTTATGCCATGTTTTATATATACTCTTAACCCTTTAACAACCATTCATGCATATAATATACATCATAAACTCCGCCCACAAATTAGAGTCTGCATGTAAAGAAGAGAAGCATTTAGGAAGCTTTTTAAAAAAGCATAAAATAGTTCCTTTAAACTGTGATCAATTTTCACATCTTCACACTACTGACTTTCCCTTTCCTAAACTTCGCACATGGGACCCAAGGGAGGGTTTTGAAGAAGCATAACCCCAGGCCACTTTTGGGCATTTTTGTGTTCAGGAGGTGATCACCTATAGGATGCATGAGTACGTTTTCAAAGTATCTGGCAAAGGATTGGGTGCACCTAGTATGAGGGTGGGACCACTAAATGGCAGGAGTGGGTGTGAACTTAGTGGTTATGCAAATCTCTTGCTCACTCCTTTTCTATGGTGACAAGGAATTGCAAACATTTTGTTATTGTTTGAAAGGCTGAGTAGGCTAAGAAAGACATCTAAGCCTGGTTGTAGTCACACAATCGTGAAATTAAACTGTAGATTTGATCTTACTTGCATGTGACATACTCCCTTGAGTTGCGTATGTTAAAAACCTTGCTTTAAAATGCGGAAATTTAATGATGTTATATTGTTTTATATTAAATGCTTAGTTTAGAATTTGTATTATTTATTTTACTACTACTTGTACCAATGCTGATATTCTTATTTTGGAAAGAACGTTTATTATTTTTAAATATAGTTTATATGATTTTTTTATTAATTGTCATGTATCATTCAGACCCACTGAATGAATGTCAATGTTAGCAGCTTTAATAATTGCTATTAACTAGTTGTAATTGCAATACTGACACACTCATCACTTTTATTATATCCTTTATAATAAATTAAATAACCACAGATTTATAGATGTTTACGTAAAACTTCATATTTATGTTAATGCAGATACGAAGAAGCCATTAAGCGTATTGCTGATCGTTATTACCCCAAGAATCTGCTACTGGTGACTCATGCCTACGGAGTAGAGAAGGCCTATGACATTGGTAGCAAGACAGAACCCTATGGCTTTGTAAGTATTCACTTAGCTACATTGTGTGTATTTGTTGCTACCTTTTAATGTCCTTTTTGAGGAGATTTTGGTTGTCTGTGACAGTGTGAATAAGCTTTGGTGTTTGAGCTGGTGTGATTATAAAGCATATAATTATTAACCCGAGCGTGGACGGAGGGTTATAGTAGTCAGTTTGTGTGTGTGTCTGTGTGTGTTACCACGTAATCTCTATGGATACTTGATAGTAGAACTTCACTGACACTCCATTAAAGGCGCTCGATGTCAATAATTCCACGGTTTAAAGGATTTTTCAAAACATGGCCAAGATTAAGACGAAGATCGTTGAGTATTTTGATCGATAGTTTTGCTGGTCGCCATCTTTTTTAGATCACGCCCCTTAACACATGTTGAATTGTCAGTCATGCCTAATTACAATTTTCATCATGGCCTCTGATGGCTAATGCTTGGCTTGATCGTGCTTGGAAATTGGAATGCCTTGGATGACATCTAGACTGGCCCTGGTAAGACCCTAGAATTCCTAAAACATGTGGTGAAGACTCAATTCCCCTTCATCTTGTGATGGAGTAGTGATTGTGAATTTTGTTAGTGTGAAAATGCTGGTGTCTGTCTCAAATGAAACTGATGGTCTACTCTATAAGTTTACTACATATTTGTAAGTTTTTCCTTAGTTCTGTTGGTTGTTTAAGTGTGAAGAATCCTTACTTCTAGAAGAATCTATAGTATATGCTATGTTTTACTGTAAAGTGTGTGGTGTTTGTCAATGATGTGTGTATGTGCGTGCTTGACTGTGTAAACTAAGATCTACTGATGTGTAAAAAACTGTGTTGTCAAATGTGTATACATGCATGACTGCGAGGGTTCAGTACTTCAGTGCTTTCATTAGTGTTTTACATAATCGGTGTGGATTATTGTTAAGTTTCAATTACATGTATATTAGGCATTGACCTCTTAATTCCTTTCCTGGTTGTATACTGTATTCAGAAACTTTTTGCCACACATCAAACACAAAAATTTTGTAAACAAATTTTACCTTAGTTAATTATGTAGCCATAGCTTTGCGTGTTTTGTCAGATTTATGCATATGAGTTTTTGTCTGAGTTGGTGGTGATGGATCAAGAGGCAGAGCCAAGTGATCTACATGTATCACCACCCATGAGGACAGAAATGGTACATACATGTACATGTATATATCTGATAGAACATAAAGGAAACCAATTGTTTAATTGTTTTGCACTGTTGAATGTAAGAAGCTTTCTTTCTTTCTTTGACCCATTTGCCGGCCTAAAAAAGCAGCACACAAAATAACTAACCGTTAAAGACTGACAAGTAAACAAAGACCAAGTTAGCTATTAACTTGTTTTTCAGACCTTTTTTTGTCTTGTAATGTGTAAGCCTTCCGTAAAACAAATAACTCTTTCAGTTTATTCCAGCTTCCATTATTGAGAGAAGTCCCACCATATGCCTCTTAGATTCATTAATAATATTAATTAATAATATTAATTAATAATATTAATGGATTTCGACTTCTGTTTACACCTGTCACATATCGCATAAAAACTACAAATACCAAAATCCACCAAAATAAGGAAAAAAAAAAATTAATGCTTGCTGCTGCTAGACCCTTGCCCCAGACCAGTACTGTGTGTGTGATCCTATACTCATCTTTGTATGCGAGTCACCACTTCCTGTCAGTTTTCAAATTAACCCACAATAGGTTTTTGGAGTGTCATAGCGTAAAAGCTGGAGTAAGCTAGTTTTTGGTGGCTTTGTAGCCTTACAGTGGTGGTGATTCACCCACGGCCATCCATCCCACTGATGCTTGGCCTTTTAATCGAAGAAACCACGAAGAGTGTTTTATTTTTTGACACACAAGTTTTCAGATGTGCAATTTTCATGCTGAACATAATAGTTGGATAAAATTGTGCATGGAGATATATAGGGGCCATATTAATCACTGTTTAATTTAATAATGTTTAATTTCACTATTTAATTATTCCCCTTAGCCTGACTACTGCTCACAGGTAGAGCTCGTACGAGAGAGCAAGAAAGGGGCGTGGTCTGTTAAATCTAGTTTTAGAATTGATGACTGATACGAGTGGCTTGTTAATTGTTTTTTAACCCATTATTTTAGAATATTAATAATGCTTAATTTAGAATTTGTATTATTTATATCATTACTACTTGTATCGATGCTGATATTGTTATGTTTTAATCTTTGTTATTTTATTTTTTAAATAATTATAGTTTATATGAATTTTTTTTATTAAGTATCATCATTCAGACCCATTGAATGAATGCAATTAATGTATGTATAATTATTATTAATCATGTATTTGTTAAGACTGATCTACTGAGAGTCTAAAACGGGAGTCTCCTTGGAGCTGAAAATGCATAATAAATTAACCATTAGAGTGGAATACTCGAATCAACTCGATCCAGTGGAACTCAATTATAAATTGCTGCTTTCACTTTTAGTGGGAGGGGCTGGTAACGCGTTGTAGCCCCTCCCACTGAGAATTTGGAATAGATCGATAATACGGTAAATAGAAAATACGGACTACGGATCACGGATCCGGATCATTTATAAGTGTGATAGTCATGTGATGTAGTCTAT
>JAYJLX010058479.1:0-10003 GCA_036873525.1 Chalinula nematifera | reverse complement strand
ACATACAAAATTAAATTTAATTTTTTGTGTGAGTAATTTTAAAATTAACACTAATGACATGCAATTTCTGGATATGAGGACTTGTTGAGTTAATTGTTATGAACTATATTATATATTCCATACCTGACAAGTTTTTTTCGCTAGTATTTGTTGTATTGTATATAGGTTAAATTTTTTGGTTTTGTTTTTTAATAGTTTTTTTGTTTATGTCATTATGTTACAATTTAGCATAATTATTTCAAAACTTAGTCTATATTCTGTCATGTATGCATGTATAATTATGGTATTTCAACCGGCAGTATGTGCAATTATGTTTGATACAACCTTATAATATGTGACTCTGAGCTTGCAACTTCATATAGCCCAGCACGGGTGGGACACAGATATATATCAAAGTTATTATTATTAACAAAAAGTATATATGCACATTTTGTCAAATATAATATTGCCTCAGCAGTATATTATGTGCATAAGTATAATATCTCTATTAGTACATGTGCATGTATGTGTATTGGTATAATGTACATGTATATTAGTATATGCATGTACGTATAGTGTATATGTACATGTACATGTATGTATATTAGTATAGTTATGTACATGTATGTGTATTAGTATACAGTGGAACCTCCGAATAAAGGACACTTTGGGACCCTATATAAACTGAAGTGCTTTGTCCTTTATAGAGAGGTTGTCCTCTTTTGGGAGGTTAAAATCTATTAGACAAGCCTATTTCAGTGGGACACTGATAAGTGTCCTTTGTTGAGAGGTTTATTATACTACGTCCCTTTCTCGGAATGTCCACTATCGGAGGTTATACTGTATTATGTATATGTATGCATACACATGCATAATACACAATATACTATAATGTATACCGTATAGCGAGTTATTTTTACGTGGCAAAACCATAAAAATTGAGATCAACAAAAGTTATTACAGGTGCATGGTTTATACATGGGAGCAGGTGCAATTTCGTAAAAATTAAAAGACATAATTTATTAAAACAATAAATTATAACAGCTGTAAAAAATAACCCACTATACGGTATTATGTATGTGTATTATATTGCAACACCAGTGATATAGGTTGATATACCCAATGGTTCCATCACTTCAAGTGTAAAGCTATATCACTGGCTATCAGTTACTGATGTGGCACATTTTATCCTATACATAAAGCTCCAACAAAATACATAAAGTAATTACCGGTAATCATCATTCCTTGGCTGCTAAACTAGTGTGCTGCGATACTCAAAACAAAAGCCTTTTGTAACTATAATACTAACTACTGAAGTTATTGGGTCAGTTGCTATAGCAAAAAGCATGTTGCCGCCGAATTGTCACATAGTTAAGAGCCAAGATAGTACACTGAAGAACAACAAAAATGGCTTTAAGGTGTGAAATTACTACAGTAATTAGTACAATAATTATAAAGCTGTTACTATAATTGCAATACAATAGGATGTAATTAAGTTTTTAATCTATAGCATACCTTAGCAATGAGGTTTAACGTGATGGTGTGAACGCATAATTACTCAGTTATATTCCAGGACACAGTGTCTCAACAACATACATGCATGCCGGCATGGCTGGATCAGCTAGTGTATAATATCCAGTAGCCAGGTTATTGGCCAGCATGCATGCACGGAATAAACATAATAAGATAATTGGATAACAAAGGGCTAACCCATGCACTGCTGCATGATGGTACGATTGTATGTGAAGCTCAATGCATGTATAATAATGCTGTGTTAGCCCCCCCATACACTAGGCAACACCAGGCAACATGTTACCTGCAACTCCATAGAAAATAGACTGGAGTTCTAATCCAGGCAACATGTTGCCCCAAAAGATCAAAGGAAAATCACTTTACCTGGCAACATGTTGCCTATAGTGTATGGGGGGCTTAATGTTATATAATACTATAATACTATGTAGTACATGTAGGCTGCATGCATGCTTGCTATAAAGAGTGTGGGTTATACTTAGTTATTCACTTGTATACTTAATCACCATCCATGATACTTGCATGATTGCATGTGCTCTACTATTAATTTATTCACTATAAGTGATTCCTGGGGGGTTATATAATACAACATATAACTTTTCTGTACTTCCATTACTGATCTGCCATGGAGTATAAATCAACTATTATAAAGCATGCAGTAACACATACATCAATTAAATAATAGCCATTAATAGCTATTATTACACAGACATACATTGATTGATAATAACTAGGCACTCAACACTCAAACTCCCTAGCCGGCCCTATACTTGTGCTATTATTACAAAAGACATATATTAATTGATTAATAACCATTAATAACTACTACTACAAAGACACATTAATCGATTATAATGATTATTAATAACTAGCACTCCTGGGGAGCTCCACCTGTTCTTTAGCCTCTTAAAATGCTTTATTTCAGTTGTCTGATGGCATTTCAGGCTGCTATGGAATGCAAAAACACATATAGCTAGTGCATGGTACATTTTGAAATGCAATTAAATCAGTATAGTTAACTATGGGTGGATCTATTATGTGGGCAGATATATTTGTGATCCATGATGCTGGCAGTGACAGGTACCCCTCCCACGTCTTACAGATATGTTCCAGAACTGTGGGGGATGGTCAGTATGTGGCCACACCTGAAACAACACCCATCCGTATCATGCAGTTAGCAGTATAGCCATGCATAAGTATATAGTTGTGAGTGAAATGTATCAATTAACTGCAAAGGTTTTGTACACGCTGTACCTTATTATTGGAATATGGAGAATAATACTATAGTATGGCAGAAAAGGCACAGGAAATTGGAGTGTAAATTGTAACAAAAGAATTGAACCAATTAATTTAAATTCTTATGTTACATCAACGATTTGCTTACGTTTTGCTTACATTAAGTTTACATTAAGTTATAGTACTGTGAATCAGCTTTATTTATCTCAGAGTTTATGCACTAATATAGTATATATTTAGTATAGTATACATTAGTATATTTGGCATATCATGGTGAACTGACTTTAGTCATTAATAAGTATTGTGTACCTGTAATCCGTGTTTATTGTACCATGATGGTTGATATCATTAAGGAATCACGGCTGCACATACATGTATACTGTACGACCAGTCAACCTAGCTGCTGCCAAGGAATGCTTGCTCACAACAATTACAATTATACTCATGCGGCTAAAACTTATTGCTACTGCCAAAAAAAATTGTTTATCAATGTATATTATTTTATGTAATCAGATGGGATTCTGACACCTTGTTGTGAACTACTGATGCATGTAAAATATTTGGGTAAGGTAATGTAATATTGTAGCATATATATATAGACTGTATTGATATACAATCATACTAATATGCTATTGTATGATTGATTGCCTTATTATTAACCCGAGCGTGGGCGGAGGGTTATAGTCGGTTTGTGTGTGTGTGTGTGTGTGTCTGCATGTCTGTGTGTTACTACGTAATCTCTGTGAATACTTGATGATAGAACTTCACTGACACTCCATTGAAGGCGCTTGATGTCCATAATTCCAGCATTTAAAGGATTTTTGAAAACATTGCAAAGATTAAGACGAAGATCTTCGAGCATTTTGATCGATAGTTATGCTGGTCGCCATTTTTTTAGACCGCTCCCCTTGAGCACATGTTGTTGCAATTTGTCAGTCACGCCTACTTCAATTTAATTTTTGATCATGGCCTCTTTTGATGCTCGCTTGGATGGCTGTGTTTAAAGTTTGCTTGAGGCCCTAGCCTTAAATTTTTCTTTGAAGGAGCAACTTCTCATCTTCTGCTGGAGTATTTTCTAGTGATTGGGAGTTTTTTTGAAGTAAAACTGGAGTTTAGCGAGACTGAGGACAAGACCATCTAACTAAGTGTCAAGTTAGGCTACTATGTAGAACTTGATGGTCTGCTCTAGTGTAGTGGTCTGCTCTAGTGTAGTGGTCTGGCTACGCGAGACTAGTCTGCTCTACAAGTTTACTACATGCTTGTAAGTTTTATTTAGTCCATTTGGTTGTTGTGTGAAGAATCATTAAAGTATATATACATGCTGTGTTATTGTAAAGTGCTTGATGTGGTGTATGTGTGTGTATGTACCAGACTGTGAAGAATATGTATGCGTTTCCTGGTGTGAAAAAGCTGTGTTGTCAAATTATATTTGTTTGAATGAAGTGAATATACATGCTTAACCGCGAGGGTTCAGCACTTTAGTGCTTTCATTGAGTGTATTATTTGTCAGGTGGGATCTGCTATGGCAAATCATACCACCTTGATTTATATCACTGAGATTTGCAAGGCTGCTAGAAATGTATGGGCGGGGCTCAATATAAGGGTGTGGCTCATAGTGTTCATTATCTAATTTTTAGTTTAATGTATTTTTATATAAAGCCTTGAAATGCTGCATGATTTGTGATATATTTATAGAAATGAAGTATATAGAATTACTAGTGGTTGTTTATGTGTGTTTTGCACTCAGCCCTAGATATTCAACACTACTGGGTAATAATATAGAGCTAGTATGTTTATAATATTATTATTACCTATATTGACAGCTGATGATGATGAGCAATGTCTGGAGAGATTTATGGACCTGCCATTAATACAGCTCAGAGGAAGCATAGGTACAATACCTGGTGAAGGAGCAAGAATGGACAATGAAATAAGAATAGTCAATAGTATCAAAAGTATCAGCAAATCAAGTACTTTCACTGAATGTATATGAATTCACTGTGGACTCTCCCATTAAATTTACATGTATGGAAGGAGATATATTCGGAATATACCAACCCGCTATGATGCAGAGTAGTGTATTTAAAATATTTGAACAAAAAAGAAGTGGTCCAACTATAATCTTTACATTAAAGGTTCATTTGATAACTCACTGGATGCCGTTACTAATGATGATCTGTATATGTGTAATAATGACTACCCTCTAGTTACTATGGAGATATCAGTGATTATACCAACCTTATCATCAGGTATCGCATGCACGCCGTCTCATTATAAATAGAATTGATTGCTAGTAGATTCATTTACCTGCCAAATATTAAAATAAAGCATTATTCACTCACTATATAGCAATTACATATAGTAATACGCTGATTGATAATATCTAGAAAGAACAAGTACCTCTACAACTATGATAACAACCTCAACACCAATCCTTACTTCACCTAATCATTTGCAGCTACCTTCTGTAACCCACTCTACTAATAGTAAGGTATCATCAAGGGATCTATTGAACAACACATATATGCGTGTGCATGTACGTACGTACGTATATATAACACTGTAAAAAATCTTGCGTGAAAATCCCGCAACGTGTGTGATATTTCTGACGGTTGCCATGGAATTGCCATGGCAACCGTCAGAAATATCACACACGTTGTGTGAAAATCACGCAACAGTTTTTACAGGAAGGTTAACTGAACTAGTTTCATATACCATGCATCATCAGTTCATTAATAATTATTATACTTGTTTTAATAGATGATCCAGCGCTGGTAGGGGTTTCAGTGTCTATAGTTGTTGTACCAGTGGTAGCAGGTGTAGTGGTTATTATCATTATTATCACTGTAGTTACTATTATTGGAATATGGAGAATAATACTGAAACACAGCAGCAGCCAGGATAAGGATAAGGAACAACAAGTACAGCAAACAATAGATGAGGACAGACCAAGTATGGTATAAGTCAACTATAAGTCACGATAATTGACATGGCATATGCTTTCCCAACCTTTTTTTTCTTGCTCTATTCCCACCCACTCTTTTCTTTTCGTCCTTGTCCCCTTACCCCTCCCCCCCCCCCCTCCTCTCTCCTTTCCTCCCATACTCTCTCCTGTATAGCTATTATCTATGATACCAATGTTTCCTATGGTCATGTTAACCACCACTATATGTCCGCATCATCAGAAGGCACTCAGTGGGATTATATCTGATGTTAAAAAGGAACAAATACAACAGGTAACAGTTAATGATACAAGTACGTATTACAATATGTTGATGTCATAATAATTAGTCAATGGGGGATTTCTTTCCTCCATTTCTTGTAGTTAATGTTGAGCTGAATGCTAGCTATGGGCATGCTAACCACCACTATATGTCCGCATCACCAGGCGGGTCCGGAAAAAAAATAATGATAATGTGTTATACAATGGAATAGTAGGGGCTGAAGTAGATAATGATCAATGTATTCATAACTGAATTAGATCATGAAACTACTTTTAATTACATCATAATTATTTATTTCATTATTTTTTACAACATGATTGTTGCTGTAATTGTAATTTTTTTTCAAGAAATATATAACAATCTCAGTATAAATATTATACTATTATGTGGTCAAACTTCTATAAAATAACTAATTCAGTAACAATCAATCCTTGATATGCGCACCAATGTAGTACTGTACTCTCAATGTATTTGACATAATGAACTTCAGTTATTAATGAGTATAATTACTATTAGAGTATTAGTATACACATGCATATATATATACCCGCGCACCTGTCAGTCAGTGATACATGTTTATTGTACTATACCGAATGGCTGATACCATAGAATCATATACTACACACACATGACCATTCAAACTGCTGCCAAAGAATACCTGCCGCTCACTCATAATAGCTATGCAATAATGCTATTAATCTATAGTATAACTTATTGCTGTATATTTCGGGAAATCAGATGTTATCATGATGTTCTCGTATGCAACTGAGGAATGACTTAATTAAACAGTCTAATGGTGACTTAATTAAACAGTCTAATGGATTATTTAATAATGAAGTTTCTACATGCACATATTTGTAATGGTAATTGACTGTCAAATTGGTTGGCGCAAGTAGTTGTATTTGATACTTCTTTTATTTATTTTTTTTTTATGGAAAAAATGCCTTATTCATTCTCAGAGATTTGGCTGCTAGAAATGTAGTAGTCACTAAAGAATTATATGCATTAGGTCACTGTGGGCGGGGCTCGATTTTGAGGGTGTGGCTCGCTAGAAGGTATGGTTCATTTCATTATCTAAAATTTTTACTTTAAAAGCCATCAAATGCTGTTTGATTTGTGATATATTCGTGGAAATGAAGTGTGCTGGACTACTAGTGGTTGCTTATGCTGTGTGTTTTATACTCAGCCCTGGATATACAACGGGTAAGAATATAGAGCTAGTATATGTCAGTGTCAACTGATAACAATTCACTTAGTTCTATAATTATAAAGCTAGTAGACTATGTGTATAATATTGTCTATATTGACAGCTGAACAATGTCTGGAGAGATTTATGGATCTGTCATTGATACAGTTCAGAGGAAGCAGAAGTGGAGTGAAAGGAGAAGGAACAACAATGGACAATGAAATAAGAATAGTCAATAGTATCCAATTCACCTGCCCCACACAGATTGATAGTGTCATACTAGGTATTGATATAAGACACCGAGCAATGGGCAGGAACATGCATCCGAATCTACAGTTATGGAGACCCACTACTAATGGAGGTATTGAACTAGTTCCAGACAGTGAAAGGATAATAGTGTACACTCCAGCTAATGTCAGTAGTACTGGAATACATGAGTATCCCTTGGTACCCGCCACTCAATGCTATCGCTGGTGACTACCTAGCTATATCACAACTAGAGGAAGGTGACAGTATTGTAAGGGTCTATACTGTTGATGGAGGATCAGGGAGCTCATATCAAATCAGTATTGGAAGTACATCAGCTGGATTAACTGAGGCTATGAATAAATCAGTCCTCATTTACCCTATTACAGGTAAAACTGATTTAATTATTAATTTACTGATCTATATATTTTTGTACATTTTTATAATAATAGCCAACTCTCAATGCATAAGCTCATCTGTCAGTAGCTCATTTGTGAGGGACCAGTCATTATTTATATCTGAAATAAAATTTTTAAAGACACAAAGACAATTCCTTTATCCTGACATGAAGTTCATGTGTAATGGTACAATACACAAATGGATATATTCTGGTATCAGTGATCCATCAGAAACTGAACTACCAGAGCTTCAAGTATGGCACCAAACCTCTGATGGGAATTAAAATAAACAAGGTTCCAAGTTTCAACGAATCTAGTTGTAGTACTTTCATTGAATGTATATGAATTGATTGTGGACCCTCCCATTGAATTTATGGAGGGAGATATATTCGGAATACATCAATCAAGGCTGGTGGATAGTGCATTTAAAATATTTGAACAAACAAGAAGTGGTCCAACTAACCTTTTTGTTTCAGGTTCATTTGATAATGCACTGGATACCATTAACAATAATGATCTGAAGATCAGTGTTAATGACTACCCTCTAGTTACAATTGAGATATCAGAGGTCATACCATGTAAGAATAGACCATAGTATGTGTAAAATTGTGATGTATTATATTTTCTATATTGACAGCTGAGCAATGCAGTGTGGACAGAGTCATGGACTTGTCATTGATACAGTTGAGAGGGAGTAGAATATATAGGATTGGATGGAGAAGGAACAAGAATGGACAATGAAATAAGAATATA
The DNA here is from genome assembly GCA_036873525.1 of Chalinula nematifera. Taxonomy (NCBI): domain Eukaryota; kingdom Metazoa; phylum Porifera; class Demospongiae; order Haplosclerida; family Chalinidae; genus Chalinula; species Chalinula nematifera. The sequence goes on along the minus strand of JAYJLX010058479.1, from coordinate 1,451 downwards.
TAGTCAATAGTATCCAGTTCACCTGCCCCACACAGATTGATAGCATCATACTAGGGATCGATATAAGACATCCTACAAACAACAGGAACATGTATCCCAGTATACAGTTATGGAGACCCACCAGTGATGGAGGAGATGATGATATTGAACTCGTTCCAGACAGTGAAAGGATAATAGTGTACACTCCAGCTAATGTCAGTAGTACTGGAATACATGAGTATCCCTTGGTACCTCCACTCAATGCTACCCCTGGTGACTACCTAGCTATATCACAACCAAGGAGCAATGACAATGGTGGTGGTGATCGAAGCATTGTAAGGGTCTATACTGTTGATGGAGGATCAGAGAGTTCATATCGAATAAATATTGGGAGTATATCAGCTGAATTAATGGAAGCAGTGAATGAAACAATCATTGTTTATCCTGTTGCAGGTGAAATCATTTCTACCCTATATATAATTCAATTACTGTTTTTTTAAAATTTGTATATTTCTCTAGCCAACCCTCACTGTGTTAATTCATTTGTGAGCAAATCGTTAGTAAAGGACCAGTCATTACTTATCTCTAGAACAAAAGTGGTGGCTCGAAGACAGTTCCTTTATCCCGGCTGACATGAAGTTCATGTGTAATGGTAAAATACTCAAATGGATATATTCTGGTCAGACGAGACCAGGAACTGAACTACCAGAGCTTCAAGTATGGCGCCAAACCTCTGATGGTAATTACAATAAACAAGGTTCCAGTAAAGTATCAGCAAGTGGAACAATGATTTCACTGAATGTATATGAATTGATTGTGGACCCTCCCATTGAATTTATGAAAGGAGATATATTTGGACTATACCAACCAAACATGGAGGCATTTAGATTATATGAACAACGACTCAGTGGTCCAACTAATCTTCGTGTTATGGGTAACGTTGATAACGGACTGAATACCATTAATGATAGCGTTACACTAGAAACGGCTAGTATTCACTACCCTATAGTTACAATGGAAATTATGTCAATGATTACAGGTTATAATACATTACTATATATAACTATATAGTATTAGCATAATGTGTGCATGCATGCATTGCTTATTGTATAGTAAATACCTGTTTTACCATGTACAGGTGTAAGATGTTACAATAGTTATTTTGTTATTATAATAGCTCCATTGAGAAAACCTTACATCACTACTCCAACACTCTCTACCACTGCCTCACAACTAGATCTAGTAGTACAGCAAAGCAACACTGCAGTACAGCAAAACAGCACTACCCACACTCTTTGCCCTATTAGTAATCACGTTTATACTAGTGCAAGTAAGTTATATAAGTAATTATATATTTAATTTTGTTTTAATAGATAATCCAGCGTTGGTTGGGGCTTCAGTATCTATAGTTGTTGGTCCAGTGGTAGCAGGTGTAGTGGTTATTATCATTATTATCACAGTAGTTACTATTA